>WAAD01016094.1:29704-111006 GCA_013389945.1 Fregata magnificens
TAAATGATGGAGAGCGGCTTGGCAAGCTCCTCGCCAGCTCCCTCAGCACTCTCGGGTGGATCCCGTCCGGCCCCATAGACTTGTGAGCGTCCAGGTGGCGCAGCAGGTCGCTGACCGCTTCCTCCTGGACTGTGGGGGGTTTATTCTGCTCTCGAACCAAGCAGCAGAACAAGCCACCCAGAGTTCAGTGACCAATAAACAAAATTTAATGATACACTAGTTAACATCAACCTTCACCTTTCTTATCTTCTGCCTCTAGGTATCTTATCCAAAGCAAAATATCCCAGATTTTTATTCAAATGAAAGTCATTAAAAATAAATAGAATGGATGTCTTTCAATTATCCCCCAAACAGAAGTTCCCTTACAGAAATTGATAGAAAAATGTAATTTTATGCATATTCTATGTTGAAGGCTTAGTTACCAAATAATACTTCCCAAAATGCATGTCTGAACTATATCGTACTTTATGCCACTATTCCCATGAAAAAACAAAAAAACAAAAAAACACATGAACTGCTTTGCTGATAAGGACCCTGGAATGCCTCTGTGGTCTAACTGGAATAAAAGACAGAGAATGGAGGTCTCCTACCTGCTTCCCTCTGCTTCCTCAGCAGCAGTAATGTACTCTATACACAGGTTAAGCCACAAATTCCATTTATTCGATATTAGCGTGAAGGCGTTTAAAGCCCTTATAACAGGAAAGAAGGTTAAGTTAATGCCATCTTCAACAACGTGTGAAAAGACGAGAGCGGTGTTCAACAGCAGGAACAAGTTCGAACACGGTGATGAGAAAATTAACTGACCAATTCATTTGCCACAAAAAGCACATTTCATGACAACTTAAGAAAGCATTACGCCACAGGCATCGCTTCGTTTTCACTTGTATTTGCTAGGAGCCCGAGCTACTCTCCATGTAGTGAGGTATTTTCCGAATTGTCACAGTACTGTGACACTTCCTATAGAGTTAATCCCGATTTATCCTGGGCTAGAGAAGACTATAGATTAAAGCAGCACACGCTTAGGGCTCAGCCCTGCAACGTGTTGAGTGCTCTGGCCCCCGGCCACCAGAGCACTTAGGCACAGGTTTTATTTTAAACACACGAGCAGTTCCGCTGAAATTCAGAGAGAAAGTCACAGTATGGAAAGAGCCAGATTATGCCCTGAAAACGTGAAGCTATATTAAAAACAAGAGCAAAGCACAATTTAAAATGAACACAATCACTTCACTGGGTCAGGTAAATCTACCCTAGCAGACAAGTTGTTCTACAGCACATTAATAGGGTCAGAGATGTCTCCCAGCCCGCTCATGGCTCAGGTATGCTCCTAAATGGGCCAAGCATGAGAAAATGCTTTCGCAGAAAGTACTGCGAGCATTCAAAGAAAAGTTCAGCAATATCATCCATTGCCACCAAAACCAAAAAGAAAGGCAGCAACTGAAACCTGAAAGATGTCCTCAATTCTTATCCGGCAGGCAGGGTTCTGCACCATAAAGGACGTGTGTGCCCTTCACAAAGTTGTTCAAGCCTACACTGTCTTTTAGCAACTACCCAGGTCTGGCAAATTTCTTTCCTTTTTGACAGTGACATAAGCAATAGAACTGTATGAATTATTCCCCTGAAAATGCTATTAACTTTTCAGTGTTAAAATTATACTGTGTCAAGCTGCAGACAAAAAAAAAAGTTGCATTTGCAGAGTACAGAAAATTTCTGTAGACTCAGTGCTTCTAGGATAGGATTAAAAAAAAGAAGAGAGATCAAGACCACTTTTACTTGTGTGCCTAAATATTAATTTACCTTTCAGATGAGAAAAAAGAAACTATTATTGCATCCTATCATTATGATCAGATATTCTGAAATGTGAATCTTCCATAACGCACCAATTTTATGTGAAAACAAATCTGTTTTTAATTTCAAGATCACAAATTAATGTTAGCATATTTTATATCTCTTACTCAAATACATCTGCAACAATTTAAATAATTTTTGCTACATACTGTAATCTTTATCTTGAGTGACAACCTCTGCACTGGTTATCACCCTAGCGGATGAGATAATAAATAACCCCCTTGCTTCAAGAAGTATTTTATAATGCAAAATGTCACAGCTCTGTAAAGCAGTGCTAGCATACCTTAGCAAATTCTTCTATCAGTGACATTTTAAAACTTTAGAGAATAGGAACTTTAAGCTAACAGGTCAACAACATACTGTTCTTAATTTTGCAGGACATGAAATTGTAATGCTTCCACCACTGCAGCTGAGAGCACCTCAGCTTCTTCAACACCATTGTATTAAAAAATAAAAATATATTTAAAAAAAGAAGGAAAAGTCTGATTAGAAAAGCTTTCGCTGGTTTCAGTCACTGCTAGTGCACACAATACCCCCACCCTTTTCCCCCACCAAAATCCTCACTGTTTTACCAAGTTTGGTGGGAAACAGTGATTGAGAAACTTGGTGCAAGGCTTCGGACTCATTGGTGAAAGGATCAAACAACGTGCGTCTGAGCCACAGGTTGCACAGACCTCTTGGATCTGCACAGCGAGGCCCAAAGTCTTGCAGCTGAGGAAAGATTGGGACGGGATCCTGACAAGCAGGCTCCACATGGCAGTTCATGCTGGTCCTTGGGACACAGCATTTCTCCCACCTAGCTGGGTGGGGCACACACAGGGCACAGTCAAAAAATAAAGAGAACAATTTCATCAGTGCATTCGCCTTCATGATTAAGTGCAGGATTAGCTGAGGAGAAGGGGAACTGCCTGCACGAGAAAGGGCAGGCACGAGCAGGAGGGGGATACTTATCAATCCCATGAAGGTTTTTGTCAGATGCAAGAGTGCTTCAAAGCTGTAAGAGAAGGCATTTTTTTTAACATATTTTAACGTCTTGCTTTTTAACATCTAGATCTGTTCTTTTTTTGTGCTAAGACTCTTGTAACATACCTTTTAGGTGCTGAAATATTCCCAGCCATTTCTGTCACTCTGGCAGTTGCGATGCACACCGTTCAGAAGGATGATTTCAATATAATTCCCCAGTGCTGAGAGACCTCTGCTTATAACTTCCTTTGTGGCTGTACCCTGTGGTGCTTAACTCTATCAGTTATCATCAACACAACAGATTAGATTACTGAGCCCTGACAGCCTGTACAAAAAGACTGAGTTCAAGGTACCACACTATCTGTTCTCCTTCTGATGCCAGTAGCTGCTCTGTAAAAGAGCTGCAGCTAGGAAGTTCTGTATTTGCCTGTTTTAAGGGGGATCCCATATGGATAAACAACGCTGTTCTTCAGACCTGATTAGATTTAGCTGACAATGAATCAGTCCTGTTATGTTGCTACGCCACCATGTCTTACTGATCTCTGATAAATTACTGAAACAGTTATGCTTCTAAAAGCCACCTCATTTCCATGAACCACTGATTGTATATGTATGGAACTGGCAAGGTGAGCTTCAGGTACCGAGGTGCTCAATATCAAAGGGTCATATGAGCCATTTGATATGTTTATTAAATTCGTTATTTATATTTCAGAGCTGTTGCAGAGTCCAGCTGCCCTAATGATTAAGAGCTTCCTTTCTAACTCCTAACCTACATTTATACGTAACTTATACCATTTGGTCTTGCGTAAAAATTACTCTTCCATTTAATGAGGGTTGGTCTTCATTATTCTCTTCCAAGGATAACGATTGCGAGAGAAAAAACCGAAGCAACAAAACCTCCCAAAACAGCACCACCAATAAATAAAAGCCAATAAAAATAAAAGCTCAATAAAAGCCAAAACAGTTTGAAAAGCAACTGGTGGCAGCAAACAATGCAATAATCAGTTTTGAATCCATAAATAAATCCATCAGCAAGTAGGGGGAAAAACACAACCTGCAATCTCTTTCACGAGCAAGAAGAAACAAGCGCTGTAGTGACCAAAAAGGCCTGTATAAAAGCGGAGACACAGATAAAGCAGAGACTTAACCAAGTCATCAGAGCTTATTCATGCCCTCCTACAGAACTAAGTAAATATTGAAGAGGTCCGTTTAAAAAAAAAAAAAAATAAAAAAAAAAATAAAAAGAGAAAATCTCTATTTGTATTGAAGCCTACTATAAACCTCATTTCAATGTTAATTTAGTTATTTCGCCAAATCGCTAAATCCAAATAGGAAACAAAACCAAGCCCAATCAGGACTTACAAATAATATTTGAAGTAACTACCTCCACTGTTACCACTGAAAATTTTGCCGCTTTCCCACCAACAAGGGAGGTCTCTGAATGAACCGAGGAGCAAGGGACACAAGCAACCAGGCATTGTGGACAAACAGGGGGATGGGAACTGCACTGCAAAGCAGTGCTAAGTCTGGACAACATCCCCTCTGCACTACACCTCCCAGCGCCTGGGAGACACAGCCCCGGCAACCCGGTGCAGAAAGCCAGCTTACAAATCATCCCTTCGAGGCACCGTTTAACCTCTTTTGTTGGAGCATTGCATTAAGCTACACTGGCATTGCACAGCTCAGGACTGGCTTCCCATCCTGCTACCCCTGCTGGGGGACACAGCTGTACCTGCCTCTGCAGCCCAGGATCAGATTTTGGGCAGGCACTGATTGTGATTTGGGAGACAGCTGATCCCGACCTCTGAAGAAAAGCAAGGAGATGGTGGGCTGAGGAAAGATAACCAACCACGTCAGCATCATAGCTGACGCATGGTGAAACCAACAGCTTTCGTTTTGCTAGTGCTGGGACAGGCGGAGATTTCAGCGCATGCGGACACAAGCAAGTGCTAGATGTTATGTCGTATCTTACCTTCCGCTACGCGTTGCTGTAATTCCTTCTGCAAGCAATATGAGAAGAGTTCATTTCCAGAAATAAAGGTTACATCCAAACTGTCAACTGACCAAGACAGTCCAAAACACCTTACTAAGGTTACTAACTGCTCTCCTCATACTACTAAAAAGGTCATTATCCGAGATCAAGCTAGACATGGCTTGAAGACCAAATTATAAGAAACATATTTACAGACTTTTACTAAAGAAAAAGCTGAATAGCTGCATAATTCAAAAATGTCTCCACATTCCTCTTGATCTAAATTTGATGAATTTACAGATTGTAAGTTTGATACACTGCCAGTTTCTTCTCCGTTTAAAGTCCTGAAAATCACTCCCGTACCAGCCAGTATTAGTCCACATACTTCTTACTTTTCAAATTAAATTGAATGATACAATCTCTATGTTGAAGCACAAAAAAGTTGACACAAACATCACCACTGTGGGCCAGATTAACCAAGCAGAGTTAATCAGAGCAGTTTGCATGTTTGAACAAGTAGATTATAAAACAGACGTAAGTAAATATACACACAGTAGAGTCAACTGCTTTGATTATATTTTGTATGACCCGCAAGATGTGTCTAGAAAAGACTCACAGCAGGAAAAACAATAAACAGGGAGCTCAGACAGCTAATTAATACCGCTAATTTAACTTGTACCCTAACACGCCATTTACTGTCATCTGCACTCTGTCAAGAAGTAGATGGCAACAGTTCTCAAGCATTGCTAGTAAATTATTTTCATTTTGCCCATTCCCTCATAAACAAGACACCACGGTGACAGAAGCTGCTTGACCTACTTTCTACGGAAGAGATTTCAAAAGAAGCATTCCCACCCTGAGAGGCAAGTAGCAGAAAGCCTTGAACAGCAGAAACTTTACAACTTCCAAACAAAAGATATTTTATTTCAACCTACATATGCACTTTTTATTTCTCTCTTTGCAGTGCCCCTCTTCCTTCCCCCCCCCTTCATTATTCGTGATTTCTGCTCTATTTTCTTTATACCTCCAATATGTGTAAAAGCACACAAACTGCTACTAAACTGACTTGCTGGTCTTTTCCCACCATGTCTTTCCCTTGATTCTGAATTTTAACTTATCCATATACTCCGTAAGTAGAGGCGTTCAAAAAAGGTGTAGACGTGGCCCTCCAGGGCCTAGTTTAGGAGTCATGGTGGTGTTAGTTGATGGTTGGACTTGATGATCTTAGAGGTCTTTTCCAACCTTAATGATTCTATGATTCTATGACAAGCCCCACAACTGCCATGAAAACATAGACATAACGCTAGTTTATCACCCGTCACAGTAGGCCATGAGACACATTTTCCCCAGATCTCAGGGACCTGCAGAACTTTAAGAGAATGCACAAGAGCTCTGACAAACTTTCTGTGGATATCACAGAAGTGAAGTAACCTCCTGGAATTGTCTGCTTCTCTAACTCGTAAATAATTTTCTTAACTGCACTATTTCACTTCTGAACAGCAGCAAGTCCCAAAGTCAGAAAATGACAGTCTGCCATGGGGCTTCTCTTTGAAACCTCAGCGTTAGCCACTGTGCAACTACAGTTTCAAGATGGCCAGCCTTGGTCTAGCCTTGCCTTTTGTTTCCCCGAATGCCTGTCCCTTCCATCTTCCACCTTGAGACGCTCTGAAGCAACAACAGGCTTTTCCTAATGAGCTTGTGCCGGGCCACAGCAACCACCGTCCTCTCAGCTGAGTCAGGGGAGTATGATCTCTGCAGAAACAAAGTGGGTTACAGCCAATAGATGCTCATATATTTGGGAGCAAAATTCTTTTGCCACAGTAGAGGAATTTTGAAGGTCTTACTTCTTATGCTTAGTGCAATTCCTCACATAAACTGGGTGGCACGTGAAGACCCACATTGTAACAGCTAGTCATGGATAATGGGTTAGTTACAGTGGAATAGCTACCTATATTAAATGGGGGGGGAAATGTGATAGTTTATTGTTTTTAATTGGCATAACACAAAATTCCCCTTTGGGAAAAACAACAGTTTTTAAATTAATTTCTTGGAAAAGCAACATGGATTTAGTTAGTGGGGGGAAAAAAGTATTCACAGAATTTACCTTATTTTGGGATGCTGGAAAACGTTAACATGAGTTTGGGAAACTTACAAAAAACTCAGTTTTCAAAAACTTCCTGGAATCTCCCAGTTCCTAAGAACTGGTGGGGACAGGCAAAATATTGCTGGAAGTTAGTGACATCTGTGCTGCCTGGGGATCAGACACAGGGGAGGAGGGAAAGGGGGAGCACGTTCAGCTTCAGTGCAGAATGAGCCCTTCTCAAGTCTGGTGGTTCAGTGCTGTTCCTGGCTGGGACAGCCAATCATCCTGTCACAAAAACTGTTCTCCGCTTAGTTGACTTTTCACCTGTCACATCAGGAAACTGAAACCTTGAGGATTAATGAAAGTATTTGAAAAAAATAATATAGTTATATAGTCCATCAAGTTTGAGAAGTTATTCCAATAATTTAGTTCAGACTGAGCGCAGGCAGCTTTTTAAGTGCATTGTATCACATACCTTTGACAAGTTAAAGCATTCTTAGCAACAGCATAACCAGATTATGACAAATTTCTTTGCACATGAATATTGGTGTCTTGCTTTGGCTTTCTTCTGCTGCCTGACTAATTTAAGGAAAGGGAGAGGAGAGGCAGAGGAAAAGTAAAAGAGTTTTATTTCAGTCCTACAAATAGTTAAGAGCCTATCAGTAATCAGGCACCTTATAATTGTGAATTCAATCCAAAGTTCATAGAACACTGGGAGCAAAAGTAAAAGTCAAACATAACCAAAAACTCTGTCAACAATGATACAGCTCACAGAAATGTGGTACAAAAGCAGCTGTGCAAAACACAGTTTACAAGGAAGGTTTATAGCTTTCTTTAAACTAACCAAATAGATGGGAAGTCAGTGTTAGCAGTCTCGTAACACTCAGTGAAGTGATTATAATATGACAGCATTATTTATCCTCTGAAATAACAATGACTCTTCAGGAACAGCTGAATTAGACCTTATCTCACAAATGGCTCAGGATTATAGGCATACATAATGGCAGAGGATGCATGCAGCCCTCCCATGGACAGCATCAGAGTTACAAGCTCCTTCTTTCATCTGTGCCACCCGCAAAAGGCTGGGAGTACTGGACAACGTCGCCCCACATGGAGTCACCATGACCATTCTAAACACAGAAATGAAGTCACCCCTTCCCAAAGCCACATCATCTTAAAAATGGCCAAAGGTTTTCTGTCTCTCTTGTCCAACTAGATTACAACCAAACACAATGGACAAGAAGTTCCTACATCTTGCAAGTACACTTTTTCTTTAAGAATAACCCATCTTGCTTGTTCACAATGTTAATACACTTGAAAAGGATTTAAATAGTGCCCTCTACATACACTCCAAGGTTTCTATTTATTGATTTATTTGAAAGAGCTCTTCTTTCTTATTGTGCACAGGACAGAGAACTGGCAAACCTCATTTAAAAATCTATTTTGAATAATTTCTCCTCAGTTAGGCTCTAGTTCTTCTGGTTTTAAAAATCTGTACAAGATCTTTAACAAATGTGGTGAGCTTGTGCTTGAATCAGCTCAAGTACGTAAATTTTCCGAACAAAAGAAATCTAAGAGTATTCCTGCTCCATAGCTGACTCACATTCAGAACTAAATCATATGCATGACTATTTTATGACCTTGCATGGAGTCAACACAAAGTTGAGTTGCACTGCAATTTAAATTACCTCCAAACTTCTTTTGGCAAGAACAATCCCTTGATAGTAGCTAGCACTATTCTTTAGAGACCTGATTTTCTGACACCAACACCTGCACTCATTTAATCTGAGCTTTTCATATTCATTGGCATCACCTGCCATAGATGCTAATGTGTTGCTTCGGGCTCTTGTTGGAAAGGTTGTTTGATGCCTCAATTTTCACAGGATTCACCACTGAGGCAGATTCTTCACTTCCTTCCTCTCCCCTGAGTATGATCACACCCACAAATCCTCTCTCAAAAGCCTTCAGCTGCTCTTTGATAGCTACGTAGCTGGGCAGCCTATAAAGCAATTAAATGATTTTCCTAACATGAAAAATGCTCTCTCCTTCTTCTAATGTAGTTAAGCCAAAACATCAACAGTCTTTCAGGCAGGAAAAAGTGGACTATGAGATATTTTAAATACCTCTTATACCTTACTGTGGTGTTACCTGTTTCTAAGCCTAATCATTTTTTTCCAGGCATTTGAAGCGAAGCCACCTGGAGGAGGGAACACAGCAGCTGCTCAACTGTGCCAAGCAACAAAACAGCTTACAGGAAGAATTAAAGAACAGCGGACTATGCAATTGAAATGTAGTAAGAAGGTTATTACACAGGATGTAATACAAGCTGAAATCTGGTCAGGATAACCCCAAATGGCATGTTTTCTTTTATTAGTACAAATGGTTGAAACCTTGCTATTATTTCTTATCCAAAAGGTTTCAGCTTTAAAGCATGGCATTGAGTAATTAGCATTATACAAGAAGGTCTTGTATAACACAGAGTCAAGCCATTAACTTCATTAGGCTGAAGATGAAACTCAGACTGTAAGTATTAAGTCCTGAATAAAGCTATATATTCTCCAATGGGAAATAATTTCCACACCACTAAAATGCCTGCATTGCTGTGGTGAAACACTGACTATTTAACAGAGCACCACAACACCCATTTCACTTAGGAGAGGAAATGAAGAGCGTCTAATCCATGAAAAACTACAGATGAGTAAACACGTTAAACTGGTAAAGCTCTTGCCAAAGAGAGGCCATGGCAAAGACACTAGAATTCAAAAAAAAAGCTACTGTAGTGCATAAACATAGGCAAGACTCTAGTTTGACACTACACTGAAGCATTGCTATATTTCTGTTAGTTGATTCTGTGTAAGACAAAAGAATCTAACAGAGGCAAAGATTTTTATTAGTTTAGCTAGTATAGGCAACATGAAAGGCAACGAGCAGCACAGGCTTGCCCAAGACAGAAAAAATACTAAAAAAATCCAATAAAATAATAAGAAAGACTAAGATTTTCTAGAAAAGAGGCGACACAGGATTCAATATAAGAGAAACTATATTGCACAAACTAGTTAAATAAGTATTATTGATATACATTAGTCTTTTCCAGTAACAAATAGAAAAAGTAGAAAATGGTTCAAAAAGTCTCGCTTTTCCTGACCTTATTTTTTTTGCAAACAAACTCCTATTTTCAATAAATTTAACATTCTGCTTATATATAAAAAGGCAGCAGGTAGAATACAACATGGCAACTGTGTTATTGCTGTGAATGTCGAACCATCAAGCAAACAAAAGATCTGAAGAACACTACCAGTTTGGATTAAATATACTAATATAACTGAAGATCTTTTTTTTTGATTGTGCTACATAATAACAGTGGTTGAAGTACTGTGTCTTCCAGCCTGAAAGCTTCTATCATTTTGAGAGAGCCTTTGTGTACTTAAAATGTAGAATGCACTTGAACAAGTGCGGTTGCTCGAGAGATGCAATTGCTATAGCTCCAACAAAATAAAAAGAACTATCGGAAGCATTGAGCTCTTCGTGCTTACCTTGGCCTGTTTTTAAAATAGGAAATAACAATATTGCATGCACAGCCAACTCCAGAGGGTAATATATGCCCTTCTAAGATAAGTATTTAAGATAGATGTAAGAGAGGAATTGCCTTCTGGAGTTGCCTGCCTCTCCCCATTGAGAACCAAGAGACACCAGATGAATCCTACCTTTACAATAAAGATCTGCGTAATAAGAGATGCACAGTAATGGATTCAGAACACAGATAAGGCATGCAATTTTTTTTAAAAAAAGTATAGGTTTTATTGTAAAGGCAAGAAATTACTTTCCAAGTTTGCTCATCTCTCACAAGAGGATGATCTTCTTCCCCCCCCAACTTCTTTTTTAAAGTGTCTCTGTAAAATTTAAACTATTCTTTCATCTTTTTATATACATGCGCATATGTCTATATACATACCACACAAAAAAAGACATCAGTTAATGACATACAGCAAACTAACATTGAGAGATAACAGCATATATTAATCCTTAGAATAATAAACGTCATGTGTCACTAAGCCAGTGGTACCAATTATTCAAAATCAGTATTCTGATGTATCTAAATTATTATTTCCTTAATATTAGCATGGTAAAGAACTACTTTTGATAATAGTTCTATTCACTGCAGCGTTAAAGCAAATAATTTAGCAGAAAAAGTAAAATTTGTCAAGAGAAATGGTTACCCACAGAAGATTACAGCCCAAATTAGTTGCTACAAACCACTGTAAAATGCACTCAATTCACATAAAATGCAGTCAGAGGACATGTTTATGTAAAGCTGTAGAAAACTGTGTAATACAAAGGGAAACAAAATGAGAGGAAAGCTGATAAGTGGAAGTGTTACGTGGTTTTACAAAAAGCAGACATTAAACTTAGAGAAGGATATTAAAGATTAAGTTAAAGATTAAGTCCACAAAAGACACTCCTTAAAGTTTTCAGGATTTTACGCTGGTTTACTCCAACTTTGTATCCAGTAGCATTTCAGTGTATTTTCAGCACTTCAGAGTCTGAAAAGGTGAACATTATCTACAAACAGTAGGTATTCTATCAGAAAGTATAACTGGTCTACCTGTAAAAATCTGCACTGATCTAGTTTTCTAGCAACAGTTCTGGTCTCAATGAGATAGTTCTCTCCAGGCTAGCAAATTACCAATATCTACATGCTTTTATTGACAACAGTAAAAGACAAAAAAAAGTCTTATCTAAATTTCTGAATAAATTTACTCAGATTTAATATAGACCTCATCGAAAAGCAATGAATGCAGAATTGAACTGTGGATGCCTGCTGTAACAGCATGAATTAAACTTATGAATCTCAATCCTCCTCTTCTCAAGCACTTCATTAGTCCTTTCAAAAGCCTAGATTTTGTTTCCCTGAGCTGAGAAATGTAAACTGCTTTTCAGAAGATATGTCTTTTCTACCAGTTTCCCCTTTTCCCCATTTCTCCTATTGCTGATGCTGCCTAAGAGAAGAATAAAAGTTAGAGGAGATACAGATACCGCATGCATTTGATCAGTCGGAACTCAGAGAACTGCAGCGATTCTTACCTGGTTTCTACATTGTGCTTTGCGAACACTACTTTTCAAATGACGCGTAAAATGACTATGATTAATTCGGACACATGCCCTCATAACAGTTCTCTGCTATTAGATAAATTATAGGATAACATTGGTATGTTGAAAATAATTAAAAATAAAATGAAAAATGAATCCATACTCATAGTAAAGGTAAATTTCAGTGGCCTGTGTTGTTTAACAGTTTCATCAGTGACCTGCTGGTTGCCAAAGAGGTCCTGTTGGCAAATAGGCAACTGACAGTAAATTAGGGGGAGTGCTGACATGGCTGATGGCACAGCCTCCAGCCAGAAAGACTTTTATACTCTTGAGGTTTGGGCCAACAGCAATCTCATTACATTCCCCAGGTGCCAGGGTGGGTTCGTGGCACAGAATAACCCCCGGTGTGAGTAAGGATCAGGAGCGGAGGGGATGGGCAGCCTGCCCCAGCAAGGGTAGAGCAGCAGCTGCCCTCATCCGGGTGGGTGATGGTCCCGCTTGGAGTGGGAGAAGACCTCCCAAGGGCCTTACAGCCCACATGTCCCTGGGTTTTATAAATATTCTAATTTGAGTATTCTAATTATTTAGATGATCGGGGGCGGGGGGGGAATGTAACCCTGGCTCTTTAAAAACACTTTTTTTATTAATATTATTTACTCTGATTATCAAAGGCCTGCTTTCCTCTCCCACAGATGGGGCCACATAGCTTTTAAATATCTCAATATTATCTTGTTTATTTCAGAATTATGCTCATACAAAAATCTAGTTCCAACATATACATTTATGTAACATAAACCTCCAAAATCTCTGAAATAATAAGCATTCAGAAAGGAACTCTGCCTGCTAACTATAAAAGAACAAATTAAAAGTTACTGATTGCTCTAAGCAGCGTACTTCTTTTATTATTATTATTTTCAGAAGTCCCTACTGAATCCTTTCTGTGAGAAACTTCAGGAGTTACCAAACTCAGGCTTCTCAGGGATAGCGGAAGCACCATCTGCCTCCAGCAGTCGATGTCCACCAAACAGGAGATGGATATGTTTAGTTTTTCTTAAAACGAAACAAAGTTCCATTTTCTAGGCACATTTTTGGGTGCTTAATCCTAGGTAACTTTAAGGTCCTCAATTTTCACAGCAAGCATTTAGCATATTTTCTCAAGCTAGGTGTCCAAAATTAAAACTGTGTAATTAATTACACTGTAAACCAGGCTGCTGTGTGGGTCAGAAGTGTAAGCAGGCAGAAGAAGCCACGCCACATGTGGTGATGCCATATGCCTCCTCCTGCCAGCCCAGCCACCCTGAGAAAGGAGAACACACAAGCACTGGGCAGCAGATTTGCCTAACACTTACAGAGGCTGAAGTAAGCAAAATTCTGAGGTCAACGATTAAAATATAGCAACTGTTGGGTCCTATGTCATACAAAAGAGTTTCCCCAAAACTCACCTGTTGCCACCAACCAAGAGGAACCCAAAAGAGGTGGTGTGGATGCAACTGCTGGCATGTCCTGGCCTCGAGACTTGCACACAAGTGATGCTGGCCAGATCACCTGGACATGCATTTCAGTGCTGTGAGCATGCCAGTGTGAGAACACAAATGGGTAAAATCAACTCAATTACAGATTATCTAAACTAAAGCCACTTCTCCCTTCAAAAAGATCTCTCACTGAGCTAGTTGCGCTAATTTCCTACAGCTCAACAAGGTCTAATTTTGAGGGGAGGAGCTGGTGCTGTGAGGGCACCAAAGGCAGTTGATCACCCATATGGCTCTCCTAGATTGCACGCCACTTAAACCCTTCCAGCTTTCCAGGATCCTCCCCTATCAAACTGATAATGGCTTGGATAGTTCTGTACTGCATCTTGGTTTTCCATTGGAAACTTTACCTTCACAGCAGGAGAATAAAAAACTCAAACAGTTCTGAAGCACTCGCAGTATATTCTTATATCGTTAATTGTTAATGAGAAAAAAAAAAACAACCTAGATTAACATTCTAAGGACAAAAAGAAATAATCAGTTTATTAGTATCTGCATGTGGCTTTTTTTTACCCTAATAAAACTGGCAAGCCCTTAGTCTTTCGTAGAAAATGGCTGCCATTGCTTTTTTATGGTAGCACAGTAGAAAGGCTAAAAATTAAATATTAATTCATTGGATATATTTTCAAGCAAGATTGCTGGAGCTTTAAACCCAGCACTTTAAGAGCCTAGTGCAGTTACAGAGCATAGAATTTAAACACAACAGTAACGTTACCACAGAGCCTCTTCTCATTCCAAGCATCTTTACTCATTTACTATTTTTTTTAAATGCAAAAAGCCCACAGAGGTAGTTACTTAGTACAAATAATTTATGAATTCAGAAGAAAACTATGCACAAATTCAAATCTATAGAAAGTGCAAATATTCTCCTGTCTCCATTCAGATAAAGAAATTCATTGCAGCAGTTCACTTAAAGCCAAATCCTATCACACTCACATTAGAAGGACACTCTTTAAGAGGAAATAAAATGATGCACCGATCTGTTAACTAACGCATCAATCAGGACACGCTGACAGAGAATCATTAGTCAAGATTCCCTACTAATAGAAAATCCTTAGTAGACAGCACATCAGCAGCAATGCCTCTTAGGTTACTGAGCCTTCCTTTAACCAATACCTAACTCTGAGGGTAGTTTCTCTGTAGCTTTTGAAGCTTCTGTGGCATAATTTATTCAAGACTCTTGACAGTGCAGTCCTTCTGGATCACAGTATCAGCTTGAAAAGGAAGTACACAGAAGTGTGTGGCAATGAAAGTAAAAGGGCAAAGGGGAGTTCTTACTTTATTTGAATGTACCGAGGCAGCATTAAAAACCTAGTTTAAATTCACCCAAACCAGAAATTTTCAAGACAAACACTAACAGTTATTCCTTTGTTTCTGGTTATTAGCTGCATGCATCTCAGTTCAGGATACATCTCAGTAGGATTGTGATTACTTCCATAAATAATGCATGCTTCATTTTGATTCTCTCAGTGTACCTGCTATGCCATTTATTCTGGCATCCAAATGAAGTCCGTGATGTGTTTGGACAGCCCCGTTAGCAGGTGGCATAGCACGACGGACCCAGATTCACTGAATGCATCTGTGTGAACTCTGACGGAGTAACACTCTAAGCAAAATCAGTGGCAGTCTAAAGAACCCTGAATTCCCACAATAAGGAGAAAGCAATGGAAATAATAGGAAAACATTGTTTTTAATACTTATTAATGATGATTTAGAGCTAAAATGGAGCACTTAAATTACAACACTATCTGTAAACTGTGATGAGCCATTAGCACAGAGAAGCTGAAACAAGAGTTCAGAAGTAGAAACATCCAAAACGCAAGCTTTCCATTGCTTAGTGTTAGTATAGGAGGTTTCAGTACATGGTTTTTGACAGATTGTTTTGAATTGAGAAACTGAGATCCAGGGCTAGACTTTCTCCATGTTTTCTTCTTGTTGCCTTTTTTTTTTTTTTTTTAATAAAGTCAGGTAATAGGACTGTAACACTACCTAGCAGTTGCTGATGTTGTCCCTACAAGTGGATGTCTATACTATATAACACTGAGAAAATACAGCTGGTAAGTATTAGGACTTTGGGATACCTGCTACAGGTTTTTTTATTGAGCTTCCTAGACTTATTTTCAGTGTGCCTTCCAAGTAAGTTGATGCAATTACGTACTACAAATTCCTCCATTTTTCTTATAACATAAGTTCTGTACCACTTACCTTGTTTGTAGCTGTCCTGACCTTTAATGTTTTATATATTCTCTTTTTAGTTATCATATATGTCTCCTAAACAGCACCTGGCTTCTGCTCTTTATTGTTTCTTTGTCATCCTGTGCTGTAGTAGGTTACCCTGGTCTAGCTAATGGACTATAGGATTTGGGAACAAACTGGAACTACAAACAGATTCTAAATGTGTATTACTGTTTTGAATATTGTTTCTTCTTTTGTAGGGCTTGAATTTGACAAGTAAGGCTTATTTAGCCTCCACATATCATTCCGCAAGCTACTGTAGTCAGGGTAGAATGTCATGTGTGGTGATATTCAGTTTACTTCCTGATGACCACCTTAGCTTTAACCTGGGTAGAAAGAAGCAGTGGGGTAGCTCACCGGGCTTTCGAGAGCCTACGTGAGTCTTGAGTGGATACAATAGTGAGGGGGGGATGAAGATGAAGATGAAGGTGTGGACGTGGCACTCCAGGGCCTAGTTTAGGAGTCATGGTGGTGTTAGTTGATGGTTGGACTTGATGATCTTAGAGGTCTTTTCCAACCTTAATGATTCTATGATTCTATGATTCTATGAAGATGCCCTTTCACACACACGTCCTCTCTGCTTGAAGAGTTTTGACTGCAAAGAGGAACAATTCTGACAAATAAGACTGCCAAAGCAAGCAGTGGTTTTTTTAATTGTCAGGACAACGTAAAATGGCATTTCTTGAACAATTTAAGTCATCATCACACTATTTTTCTTTTTTTAGTTTGGCCACAAAGGAAACGCTGTGGACTGGATTCTGTTCTCATGCTGGTGGACACAGGGAATAACTGCAGTAAAATGTGGTGTAGCAGACCTCTGGAAAAGGAGACAAAATCCTGCAGTGTTTACACATATGGGATAGACATCCTTTTCTCTGTTTAAAGAAGTTAGTTCTTCCACCAGACCTGTCGCAAAGCCCTTATTTCATCATGAATCAGTGCACATTCAGGATGCAAAAACAGGCTCAGAAATGTATGGCACATTGCTGATAAGGAAGAGGAGAAAAGAAAAGGTCAAGTCTTTGAAGCAAATCGGCTAATTCAGCAAATAAAAAGCCTGGTTAGGGAACAATGCAGAACTCAATGAATACCCGGGGAACTGCCTCGCAGAATCAACAGGTGCTAGATAACCCATCAAACAATATTTTTTTTTTCCTCAATAATTTGCCAGCGGAAACAAGTGAGGTGATGTTTTCCTTGCTATTTATCTGGCTCTCTGGTTTCAGAGTTGTATGGTTAGTACCTGGGAGACATATGATTTGAAATGCAAAGCCAGCTGAAACTGGTAACAGAGAGGCAGGCTGAAGATGCCCTCCAAAGGATGAAAAAGATGTGCTATATGTCCATCCATTTCACTATGTAAATACTTACTTCCACCAAAAATAATAGTAACCAGTTTTGCTGGTAAATATCTCTATCCATTTATACGGGATATTTAAACATATCTTTCCATTATCAAGTGCAAACACACCTCTGGAAACTGTATTGCATCCATCTTAGTTCATGACAGTACTTAAGCATATCATAAGAATGGCTTTGACTAATGCCGTTAATTTGCCTCTTCTATTCTCAACGCTTGCATCTCTGCTTTTCTCACTACTTCTGCATAGCTCTAAGGACTCTGAAAACTGGAACAGGAATAGAAAAGGTAAGATACCTTTCATGCTGGCATGCCATATCTCTTCTAACTTGAACCCTAGACACAGACTTAAGGTAACAAACATTTACAGACAGATTTTAACAATGGCTAAGCAACTATTCCAGAAAATTCAGTACCATTCACAAATAAACTTTGGCATAAGAGCCATGTCAAAACCCTTAAAAAGGAGAAGAGCAAGACAGTGGGGATTTTAACCTCAAATGCTTAACCTGATATTTGGACAGGAGACTGGGCTGCTATTTCTGGTGTGTTAAAGAGCAGTCAGTGGAACATTTTGATATCCAAATTTGGTTTCTCAATGCATTTAGCCAAATGAACAACTAGTGCTTTGAATCTCATTATTGCATGTCTGAACGCTGTAAATCAGAAGTGATAGTTCAGTTACACTATGAGGAGCCTTGCTTTTAATATTATTGTTTCTACAATACTTAACATTGTTCATGGATACTATAATCAGATTAATTGTAGGCACAAAACAAAGAAGCAGTGCAAAAATAAAACTGAAAGCTTCTTTCTAAATATTTGCTCCAATTTTTTTTTCCCTGTGTTTTGAATTATATTTGTAACATAGTTACAGTTACTTTGTTCTTAAATACATTTGGCTGGAATCTAATTTGAACTAAGACACTCCACACGGAGGTGAAGATGCTTTCAAGCTGAAGGGAAAGACAACATTTCAAGCTGTGTATCAGGATCTTCACACAGCTCTAAAATAATCCAAAGGAGAGAAAAATTTTGTATGGTTATTTTATGAAGTTGAGTTTTTAAAACATCCTCAAACAGCTTAAGAAAAAGAACTGGGTTTTATGTATTCAGTAAATCAACAACTCTAGGCTAGTCCATATGAAAACAATGGGAACGACATCCAATGTGGGTCACTGCAAACTTTTACTTCCTTCTCTGAAGTCAAGAATTTAATAGGTATGTACAGGAACAAAACTTACCATGGGCAAGGAAGAGGAGAAGTGTATATCATGTTTCAGACGACTGTAAATCATCCAACCGTTAGCCCATTATACCATATTGCCATATTTTGCCATAACCACCAAGATCTTAAAAAAAAAAAAAAACCAAAAAAACCCCCCAAAAAACCCCCCAAAAAACCCCACACAAACGATAATCAGACATTGAAATAGTGAAAACTGAGTGTTCCTTATGTAAAATCCAGTTTCACTGCTCTTTAAAGCATACTTTTAAAAAGACAGTTAGAAAAGAGCCTGTTGCACACCATCGCCACCCAGCAAGAGCAGTTCTTTTGCAGGTTTTTTTGGCTTTCAGCTGACTTTTCAGGATTCAGATCTTTTATTCATTGTTGTTTAATGATGATTGTTTTATGCATCAGCATTTTTCTCAAAACAACATTTTCAAGGGCTATTTTGTTTTCCTTTTTGTTTCTTTTATGCAGGACTTCAGAGTGCAATTTCCACCAAAGCATAAAATCCACACGCCAAAATTAACTACAAAGGTGCATGACGGGGAAGAGCGCCGCATGTGAGCGGGCAGCCTGGCTGGTCCTGCAGCCTGGCACACGCGTCAGCAGGCGGCTGACAACGCCAACACCTCTAACACAAGGTACACTGCTTAACTTGGGTTAGGAGTGCACACAGAACGAGGAACACCCATCATCCCATCAACAGCAACATATTCCCATTAATTGCTTGTTTCTGTGTCACTAAACATGAAGGCCAGAGTGATACAAAGCTTGTTTGAGGATCTGATCTCAAAGTTGCATTTTTAAACACAGATGATGGGCAGAAAGGCAAGAGAGGCAGGCTCCAGGCCAAGTGGCCGTACAGCACTGAGGTAAAAGCCAACGGAGTTTCACTACGTAACATATAATGTCAGCAATTTTCAGCAATCTTGTTTTGTTCCAATAAATCCTTAGTAGGGCTTCTTGAAATTTTTTTAATGGAACCATTCTTTCATGGTTCCTCCAAATTCCCAGAAAGTGCAGCTACTTAAACTGAAACACTGGCTCAAACTGAAAATCTGACAAATTTGAGTTTGTCATTTTTTGGTGGGTTTTTTTTTTTTTTTTTTTCTCAAAACAAAAAGAGATGGGAGAGTTCTACCACTCTTGAAGCATCCCATTTCAGTAGTTTTAGATTTAAATACTTCCTCTCAAAAGAGGCTTTTTATTTCAGTTATATTTAATGTCAAATTTTAGGTTCAAAGAAAGTCAAGACTAAAGTGAAAGCATGATCCCAGCATGGTGGTTCCTCTTTCATGGAACATTTTGAAAGTGGGGGGTTCCAAAACACGCTTTTCATCAGATACAGAAAGAGATTTCAAAGATCTCTCTGAAGTGGGGTTTTACATTTTCCATAGAACTGCACAGATTTTAAAAGCTAGGGAATTGATTTTCTTTTCACCTTTAATGAGAAGAGCTTAGGTAAACTGAATATAACTTTGTGACCATTTTCCACAGATTATTTTTGTCTGCATCAATCACACTTTTGCCCCCTTCTGCTGAAATTCTACACCTAAATTCTGTTAATAGCTTAAGGGCAGCTACCCAACCCTTCCAAACATTTAACCTTTCTGGTCTGCCTTTCTTCTCTAAAAATCCATTAGAAATGCTGAATTACAGGCTCAGCCAAGTAACACGTAAATTTACGAAAATTGGACGGGTAGAAAATGTCAAACAAATTTACTATAACCAACTCTTATACAGATTTATTTTACAAGGGAAATAAATTCTTAATTGTCCTAAACATAAGAATATTTTATCATGGTGGAGACCTGCATGAAAGTCAAAACAAATATGCTTAGGAAAAGGCATTCTACTCATATACAATAGCTTTTGATGTGCGTGTTCTTCTAAATACTTTTCTGTACTCATTTTTTAATGCTCTTTCACAGGACAAAACTACCTATTTTTAAGTATAACCAGGCTTTGTTCAGACAATCAGCAACTTTAAGCAGATCCTACACCAAGCTACTTATTGCTGCTACTTCTCGCGTTCCTGCTGTCTTTTCAGCACAAGGGAACAGGGGTGGGGAATTGGTCCAACTCAAAAATAACTTGTCAAAAACTTTTTTTTTTTTTTTAAGGCAGGTCTGTTTCCCCACTCAGTTTACCATTTGACTACAAACCCCACAACACTGGCGTAACAGATGAGGTAGCGCAGGGGTAGGCAGAGAGGAGGAGATAAACTGCTTAACCTGCCACTGCTACTACTGAAATGCACATCAAACTGCACCCTTGTTTTGAGAAATATTTTATCGGTGAAGACAGTATTTATATGAATACATTAGTATTTTAACCCAGTATTACAAGTTCACAGCTTTGCTATGTCAATGTATTATGCAGTACAAACTTCTAAAATTTAAGGCTTTCTAAAGATAAAATTAAATTCAAATAAAATGTGAAAAATATGGAACAGAATTGATATGGTTAGTTGGGTTCTTTTACAAGATATTCTCTTTTTTTTTCCTCAAAGTCTGCAAGAACCAATATCTTTATGATAAGCTCTTCCCATAACTTATTTTGATAAAGTGACCTATTTGTTATTTTACTCAAATTACTTTCTTTTCATCATTTCCAGCTCTGAACTTATGAAAGAGCATCAGCTGGGCCCTGCCAAGACAGTGAGTTGGGTAATCAGATAATTAGTTTTTCCCCTACATTGTTTCTTGAACAGGTTTAAACTTCATTGAACGACTTCCTTCCAGGTGATTAAAGGACCAAAACCAAAAAACCACAAATCCCCCAACTCCCCCCCAAACAACAACAATAAAACAACTAAAAAAACAACTTTGTTTGGGGTTTTTTTTTATGTTTAAGAAAACTGTGAGGAAGCAATTTTTCACTCTCCTAGTTCTTTCCTTTAAAAGATAGAAAATTAATGTGAGAACTCCAAGAGTCTTTTTTATATCAGCACATGCTGCCCTTTCCACTAAAGCAGTACGTCCCCAAAATTTTCACAAACTTCACGTATTCTCCTTCACAGCGTGAGAAGCTGTAGAATGTAGAAAGCCATCAATGTGCAGAATGGCCAGGGCCTGGTCAGATAACGGCTGCAGTCACATTATAATTTCTGAATAACTACACCTTTGTTTAAATAATTACACTGTCATAACTTGAGGTAAACTTGTGGTTAAAGTAAATGCACTCTATTTTATATGTCAATGGACTAGTTACATACACACGATCAATCACTGTGTCTCAAATGCAAGAGAATTGACTTACTGCTGTGAAGCGCAAAGTTACTAAAACATTTTAACCTGACCATCATTCAGTCATACAATTGCGGGCTTTGTCTTGCAGGACTAGATTCCCAAGCTGCTCTTAAGGATGCTTTAGTGACCAACTTAAAAAGCTGGAAATGGTGTTTACACGTTCTGCTGACTGCCTTAATCCTTCAAGAAGACATCTGCAGAGCCAAAACAATACAAGTTTTGGCCTTCCTGTGGTATTTTGACTGCCCATAAAATTAGAAGCCATAAAAAGACTTTGATGTTTTCAAATGCTTTAAGAATATGAAAGAAAAACAAACCTTGCAAGGATTAACTTTGTTAGATTTTTTTGAGCACACACAAACTCAAATAAGATAGTATTCACCATATAGAGGCTTTTTAAGGAAGCTACCACATATTAGTGAAAGTTACAAAACACCTGAAATGCAAAGAACTAAAAATGTGCTCATTGCAGCCAGAATCTTGACCTGTTCCCAGCACTTAAGTGGCACAGGTGGACAGTAAGAGTTTATTTGTGACTTCAGTGTCACAATTGACACAGCCTGTCACAATTGACTGTCACTTTTGCTGGACACAAAACATCTGGTTGAAATTACAGTGGCACCTACAGCTACATGAAAAACAGTGGTCCCTGCGCATCAGCATTATATAGGGACCACACGTCCCTGCAGCCAGCCCCCGCAAAGTCAGCAGTGCCCAGCACAGGTACAGGGACTGGCACCAGTAACCACCTCCAGCACAAAGGGCAGCCTGCTCCGAGAGCAGAGGTTCTAAGGTCAGTAGAATACAAGAAGGCTCAGACAGTCTCCGAGGATGAAGTAAAAATTTTATCCTGGATCCGCTTCTCAGAAATGTGGAGACAGTTTTAGACTCTGCATATGTCTCACTGCCATCTCCACAAAAGCCTTTCTCAAAAAGGGCAATTTCCTGGGTGTCCTATGCAGCTATATAAGTATCCAGGTGGAACATGAATTAGCAATTGATTTCATTAGTTAGAAAAGTTGCTTGGAAGGAAGTGCATATTATTGACAGAAGTAGTTTGCAAGCATTGTTCTCTATTGAAATCTAAGCTGTCATTTCAATAAAGGCAAAGGTCTTTTTTCCTGACAAGCAACCTGCACTGAAAACTAATTAAAAACCACAGGTATTTTGCATGTATTTCACAACCAGTGAAAGGCTAATCTCAAATAGCTAACTGCAAATGGCTCTGCTTGTACAGATAAAAATTCATGAGTCACTCGCACACCCTTTACGGTCAGGTTATACAAGCTTCTCCCAGTGCTGCTCACCTGCAAGGGCAGAGTGACGTGCGGTCATTCATGCAGTGACTGCCTCTGCTACCCTGCATGCATCCCTCTGAGCCAAAATACATATTTAGTATTGGATACATATTTAGTTGTTGGATACATTAACTTTCACTCATCAAAGCATATCACAGAGGAGAACATTTTGTGTACCTGTACCTCTAATTCTAAGCATAATTCTTGACCCTCATTCCTTCTTTTTTTAAATTAGTCAAACCCATGGTTACTACCTGGTATAACGTAACAAAAAGAAAACACAAAAACCCAACAGTGCTGCCAGCTACATGCTGTGCAGACCAGGATAGACACACTGTGTAAATGCATACAAGTGCTAAAGAGCTTTCATGACAAAACACTCAATGTACAGCTTGTTTTAAATCGTTGACTATATTCAAACTGATTGCTATTCATACAGTTTTCTTTATTTAAATGAAAACCTCTTATTAGGTTTGGTTATGCTAAGATTTGCATCAACGACATGCTAAATGCCAATTGATTACTATAACACACTACAATATATTAATTGTTTACAGCAGGAAGAGAAACTGGATGCAATTGTCTCCTTATAATGAACAAAACTGGATCATACCCAAATGACTAAACATTTTGGCCCCTGGCAACTATTGTAACTGTTGTTTCAATCAAACTTTGTTTAGTATTATGAATATGCAATATTTAAAAACTATGGAGTAGCATATTATTGCTTGAAGCTCTCAAGTTTGTTTTAACAGTGAGACCTTATAACCGCAATGTCTAATGAGTACTGATAAAGTGCTTTTTAGTCCTTATACAAACTCTGCTAGCCACTGACCTATTTTCAAAGTGTAACTAATTCAGCTTACACTTACAATAAAAAAAAAAAATCTACTACTCAGAGGCCAAAGAATATGGTTTTTCCATTAAAATGCTATTTTCCAAAAAGGAAAAAATGTCCAAAAAAATAAATGTAATGAAGCTGCATTCAGATCACAGTTAATTAAAAGTGCATCTGGCGCATGCATTGTTCAAAAAAACCCTGAATTTTCATAAAGAATTGGCTGATACTAACTTTTCAAACAATAGATTTTAAGTCTCAGGAAGGAAGGGCTATTTATTTGTGATCTCTGAACAGTGAACACTGCTTCTGGTAGAGCAAGTGAAACTGTGAAACATCGTCTACACTTCTCTTGCACCTTTCTTTGCTTTTTTCTCCATAACGATCCCCCACCTGACTACATCATCATTCAGTGTTTGCAACGAATTTAAGGTTATTTGTCTCAACACTTCAACACTGTGATGTATATAAAATTATTTATGATTTTATTGTAATTTATTTTAAAATAAAAATTCTAGTTAATGAATTACTGATGAACAGTGTCAGTTTGGTTTGAAATTTAGGTAGGACTCCACGTCGTCACTAGTGGTATCTATTATTTCTGTTGAGTATTCTTTAGCAGTATTTGGATGAACATTTTGCTCCTAATTTCCCATTCAAACCATGGTCTTCATTTAGGCTATTTACTTCGGATCTGCGTGAAGCCTCGCAATGCTATGTCAATATTTGTCTGCACATTTCTTAAGCTCTTTGTGGGAAAAATACCCATTTTGCTGCTGTAAGGGAACAGAACAGAGGAATCGACATGTCAGTTTATATCAACAGGTTCTGAATATCACTTCTTATATGCATGGTAATAAACTCTGCATTTAATATCATCTGAGTACAATTTTTAAAAGATGCATAATTTTAAAAAGACTTTCCTCCTAAACCAGTCCATGAACTTCCCTTATCACTCACTCTCTCCCATTAGCAGCAGGACATCAGGCAAAGAAATAGGGCTAATATATTTCCTGTGAGAGTGCTCTGTTCTGAGCAAATATGTAACGAAAATGTGACATTCGTTCTCCAGCGCTGCGGTGAACATCCTTTCTATGATGCAGGATCAACTTTCATGGCAGTACACAGTCTCTAACAGATTCTTGACCAACGGACGTGAGGAACAACTGTGCTCTGTCCCCGTCAACTACCTCTTTCTTCTTTTCACGCTAGAGGAATAGCTTCACATTTCTTTTCCCCCTTGTAGAAAATGGCTGACCCACCAGAATATTTTTACCCTATCAGCAACAGAAAGGAGATGTCACATGCAAAAATACTGCTTCTCAACACATTTAAATTCTGTGAACAGCCATTGATATTGCTTGGCAAAGCAAGTATTTGTATCTTCTTATTCTATGAACCAAATATTCTGGGGAACTACAGAAGTTCCTGTGCAGCCTGTTGTGCTACACAACAGTTAAAACCAAACCCAACTTTTTCTGCACTGTTATTTCCTCACCTTTTGCCTCTGTGAGATATGAATAAAGCAGGAGGGCAATGAATAAAGTCAGAATCGATGGTTTGAGCAGATATTCTATCATCTAGCAATAACCGTTCATTAAAAAAACCAATATCAAAAGAAAATTACTCTTTATCCAGGAAAGAATCCTTATCCAGGATTGACTCTGGATGGAGCCTGAGAGCAGAACACGGTTCCCTTGGTCAACTTACCCTCACACAGCAGCAACATGGTTGTGCTTAGCATGTGCCCTCAGAACTAATCCTTTAATGAACTGGTGTTAATTAACAATAAACCGCTAAATATGCCAGCCATATCACCACTTGTGGTAAAAATAAATAAAGCTTGAAATACCACCTATAATATATTGTAATAAAACCTGCCTACGAGAAATGAGGTTGGAACAGCTTCATGGCACCTCCTCCTGCATGTCAACACCAGCAACGTGGACTTGAACTCAGAAGTGAGGGGATGACCGACTGTTTTTAACCTCCTCAGAAAGGTCATTCACCCTCCTCTGCACTGGTATGTAGGACACCCAACTTGGTGCAGCAAATACCCACCATACGCACTAATTGGGATTACAAAATATGAAAACAATCTTGGTTTCTTGGGAGCAAAGATAAAATTTAAGATGTGAGGGAAAGCAAGCAGCCATTTCAGAGTCTGTGGATTACAGGATGAAGTCTCACTGTGTAAGGTAATTTAGGCAGTCAGTAAGTGATCATTATGCAGTGCACAGACTGATGTTAATCATGACCTTATAAATACAACTGTTCAACTGTCTTTCCATTCATGGCTTTCATATTAGTTGCATTAGTTGTCTTCACCTGGCAACTTTTGTTGTTACATGTTTGTCTAGTGTTCATTAGTTGTGATTCCCTTATGGTCATGTACTTGGTTGCTCTAAAGATTTCCTCTGGAGCCCCAGACCTTGCTCAATGTTTTCTTCTACAGATGCAGGTGTGAAATGCTGATTCCTCTCCCCCACCCTCAATCCCCCACAAAATACAATGAGAAGGCAAAAAAAAGTCGCACTTCAGAATGGAAAATAACTTATCTCCATCATCTAAACTGAAGAAAAAATTCAGTACTGTCAGTGAGAGAAAGTGGGTTATTGCAAAATTGAAAGATTTGCGGATTACTGGTGAGACAAACTTCCCTGGTACTTTTTCTTTCAGAAACACACAGGATAGTTAAATATGTTTCCAAAACTTCACATCCTGCTCTGCTGATTAGCAATAAAACAGGTACTGAGCTCTCAATCCCTCTGTGCATTGGTGCTGCTTTTTGCTAAACCATACTACCAGCTAAAGCATGGCCAGCGTTTATACACTTACAACGATACAGTCAAGCATCAGCCAAAAACCCTCAGGGATCTAATGGTTAGAGTTTCAAGCTAGAAACATACCAGCACTTCTCAAAGGATGCAGCAGATAGCACTGGAGGGGAAAAAAAAAAGTTTTAAAAACTGGTTGGGAAGAAGTTGAAAAGTGTCAACACTGTACCTCACCTACCCCACACATGGATGAGTTACTGAACATTTGAAGTGTTGCTTTACCCTGAAGCTTGCTAGTGATGCTCTAAGCAATTCACAGGCTGCCTGTTTAGAGCAGCAGGTTTGGGGAGAGGGAAGGTTAGAACCTCAAATCAGGGAATATAGGAACCAGGAAATTACTCTCTGTCTCTTGGGGAAGGGAGCCAGCTGGCCCACTTGTCAGAGCTTTTTCCTCTGAGGGACCAAAAAAATAATGGAGATACCAGAGGCATAGTCAGCAAATTTTCTTCTCATTGCTAGAAGAATTGTATTGGAAGTAGCATCCTGAAAGTATGAGGAAAATCACAAGTGATGGGAAGAAAGTAGAGTTAGAAAGTTTCATTACATTTATTTTTCTGTGAAAATACCGTATAGCAAAATCGCTAAGGAACAAGTAATTTTGCTATAATGAATAAGATGTATGAAGTTCAAAAGGCTTTGAGGTAACAGAGACTATCTATCAGTTCACAATATATATGCAGCTCTTTAAATTGCTGAGCAAATTAGCTCAGCAGATGTCTTCTGTTATTAAGGCATAAGTACATATTGTACAAATCCCAGATAGTCAAGTTATATTACTGATTTTTATATGGGTGATAAAATCTAATGTTTAAAAACCTATTTTTATTACTGTTTTAGCATAATCCTTGTTGTAACTTAACCCCAGGCAACAAAAAAAAAGAGAAAAAAAAATCAGCAACCTTTTCCCTCAAAATTAACACTGCTTCCCTGACCAAGGGAGTGTTAGCCAAATCTGATTATTCTTCTTCTACGCTACTCTTGCTCTGTGCTATTACAGTGTCTAGGAGGGTCCTTTTTGGGGGAAATAAGAAGAGACAGGCAGTATTTTTTCTGCTAATAAGATATAAACAAATAAGATAAAGAATTCTGATACTGCAAGGATGTACTGTACTTTGGTATGTGGTAGCTTTATTAGTAATAATTATGAGAATAAGTTACACACAAAAATCATTAAAGAGAGATTAAAGGCTTATGCTAAACCTATAAAGGCTATGACCTAAAGGCTGAACTTCAGATATTAAAAAAGCTTCCAAAAGGCAAGCAAGAACGTGCTATATGTGGAGGGATAATAAACTTTAGGTAGATGTCTGAAGAACCATACCATTCTTGTTTTGTTTCATTAGAATAGGAATTAGAAATACAAATGGAAAGAGAAATCAGTTTTCAGCCTTGATAGACTTCAGTAGAACACCGTCCTTTGAAACTCCTCTTTTTCCCATACTTTTTCTGTAGGTGAAACAGGTACAAATGCTTGTGCTTAAGAGACAGCAATATTTGTACCGTCAAAATAAAACAACTCCTCAACCTCTCTTCTCAGTGGATTATAACTTTGCATGGACTTTTTCTGCTTTCAAAGACCCAGAAAGAATGTTTTAGTCCCTGCAAATTTATACTTTGAGGAAACCCCAGAATACCCAGCCCAAATGCTGACTTTATTTCCCTGCCTGGTAAACAGGCTTGAAGACTTCAGCACGTGGCCCACACGCGCAGAAACATCCCTGTGAGCACAGCAGCAAAGCCTCGCTCCTCCAGCTATGGACAGGCCGACAGATTTCTACCTGCATTAAGGAGGTCAAGCAGTATGCAAAGAAAACTGTTTTAACACCATATTTGAATGGTAAGCACCACTATGTACTGTCAGAAGTATTCACCAATACTCTCCTCCTTTTCCCTCTGCCCTCTGAAATAGGCAGCTATTGAAGGAGAAGAGCATAAACATCCAACACTTGCTGTCACAACAATTAAATCATTGGAGAAGAGAATGATTTCAAGGGTGGTGAAGGCTTGAAAGACAGGTTACTGTTCTTTTTCTACATTCAAAATCCCATAATAAAACAATTAGAATAATTCAACAGAACGTCAACAAAGAACGATACTTTCAATAAAACACAATACTCCTCTGCGGTCACAACTTTATCCATCTACCCTTATTATTCATGATCGTTATCTCGCACCACCCACAGGACCATGTCACTTTATAACTGTGCTTTATACAACATAACAGGGTAACTGTGTTCTTAACAAATCCTACAAGCGCACAAAACTGTAATCCTGTATTGTAACTGGTATCAAAAGTGTAAGGGGAGGGGTGTGAAAGCAGCTATGATTGTTTTACCCTGGTGGAACACTAGAAACTGTTTTATTTATTTCATTTAACAAACACAATCTGTTTATTCTTTCTCTCTCTCTCTTTTTTTTTTTTTTTAAAAATCAGATTACATGTAAAAGATTTCTATTTCACTCAGGCACATTCCAGAGCACATGGTGTCCTGGAACTTGCAACTTTAAAAAACTCCAAAATTTTGTTTGAGACATATTTTTTGCTCAACTGACATCCTTTCCACATAGAAGATGCTCAACCATATTGTTTTATTAGTTCTAAGTTTTTTTAAAGTATGAGAGGGTTTTGAAAAAACTAGTCTGAGTTTTGAATACACTCAAAACAGATCTGTGTGTTTGTTTCCAAAGAATAAGTTGTAAGGGAGTATGGGGGGACATAGGGTTTTACTTAGATTTGTGTTTTGTTATTTTTGTCTTTAAGAAAGAGTGGAGTCCTTATTTAAAAAAAAAAAAATCTGATAAATAAAAGTGCCTGAAGTGCTTAATTTTCATTAGTATTTTGCTAACACTGTTGTTTTTCTTAATAGAAAGATGATGTTATTACCAGACATTCTTCACAGAAAGCCTGTTGTACTTTGTGACCATTCATTTTGCAATTTGCTTCAAAAAAAAAAAGTCACGTAAGCTACAAGAAATCAAGATTTTAAATACCATAGGATTCCATACAGTACATCAATAATACAAAAATAAGATCATATAGAAGAAGGGCATCAAATTTAACCCTATTCTCCACTGTAAATAATTAGAAGGATACATCTGAAGCTCCTATAAATCTTTTAGGTACTCATAGAACATCCACTGCTATGGTATCAAAACTCAAGTGCAGTAGCAAATTTCAGACATTCAAAATAACAGAAATAACACATTAAGCTTATCAAGCTTTCAACCAAAATACACAATGCCTAGCTGTAAGAAAATTGCAGCACTGACTAAGTTCAAATCTTCTGTCTTCTCCATCCAAATCCTATTGGCATAAACTGTAAACTTGACAAAACTAGGGACTGAGAGGAAATAGAGATTACATTATGGTAAAATAAGTTTAAGGGTGGGCTTAATACTTTTTACTGGCAATATGCATGACTTCGTTAGACAGTTTTTTAGTTTCAAAATATTAAAAAGTTCAAAATCAGGCAGATGAAAGTATAGGAGAGGTAAATAGAGAAAAATGAGTCCGAGTGATACGATTGCTGCCTCGGAAGGAATAATTTGGCTGTAACTACCAAAAAATCCAAAGGAGTCTTCTGTAGAAGAAAAACCCTAATTTGAGATGGTAGTTTTCTTATTTTCACCAATAACTTTATTGAACAACATACCAATTATACACAGAGAGACAGAGGAGCTGAAGACTGTGCGTTCCTTTCTAAAAAAAAAAGTTTGCTTTCAAAGCAAATCACCCATGAATTAATGAAAACAATGAGATGCTCAACAATCTTGAGCAAAGCTAATGAGGAAGTACATGCCAAAACCATAACAACCTTAGCGGTACCTCCGAGACTGGCTTCTACAGGTAAGATATCTGGGGAGGGAAGGAAAGGGGCGGGGNGAAATCAGTAAAGATCAATACTATCTACGTCTATAATCGCAACAGCACGTGACAATTCTGAGATCTGAAACACACTGATTTTTCCCTCCAAGTAGAATTAACCAGCAGTTCCTCAGACACTCTGGTGACAGGGGAGTGTGTTTATATTTTAGATGGTGACCACAATAAGTCAACAAACATTAACAACCATCTCTTTCCAGGCAAAACAAACCATTTCTGTAACAGATTTTGTTTCTCCAAAACTTTCTAAAAGACAGTAATTGTAAATGCATGATTTTAATCTCATCTTGTGGAATTTGTGCTGAAGTTCACTTTGTACATCCAGCCAAACTAAAGATTTTCCTGCCCAGTGACCTGAAAACATTTGATTCTCCCAAAGATGCTAACATCTTCCTCTATAAGCCAGAGCATAGGCCACCGAAGTGAGACAGCTGAAGACTTCCTAAAAAGAAATATAGGCTTACACCTTTTGTTTCATATAAAATATGAACTACATCATAAATTTTCCATATTATAGTTGTTTCTTCCCAAGTATAATTTATGCATGGGTGGCTTGTTTGTTTTTCTTTCCTTTCATGCTTTACCTTTCCTTAGTTCTTTCTCAGGCTTGAAACAGCTTTTCTGGCTTTTTAAACTCATTGTCTTTTCAGAAACTTGTAGGAACATAAGAGTGCTGCACTGCCTCAGAAAGGGGTCCAACGAGCTCAGACTGTCACCTCCAACAGCGGCCAAAAGCAAACGCCCAGGCAGTAACATAAGTGATCCCCAAGCATACCCCACCTTCTTCCCAGCCTCCAGACACTTGACAAAATCACTGAGCCACGTGTGGTGCTGGCTTCTGTGTATGGTATTACCGCCATCTCCTAAAATCCCTCCGCAATTCTTTACGGATTCCCTCACTATCCCAAATAAGTTTACACCATCACCAAACCTTGCCACTCAGGTGCTCTCCAATGAAATATATGTTCACCTGAATGAGCAGTTCTAATGTCAGGTTAATCAATTTTTGTACCATCAGCTACAATGAAATCATGATAATACAAAATGAAGAAACATCCTCTTCACAAGGTGGGTTTTTTCCCCCAGTTTTCAGTGAAAACTCTCCAAAATGGAATGCAGGTGTGAGTCTCCAAGTTGTGAGGTTTCTACAAGTTTCAGGATAAATAGATAGTGGAAACAGACACTAGTAATGAAAGAATGCATAGAAAACAAAGGGCAAGAAACACTCAGCCTTAATCTGTTTTGCCGTGCAGCCATTCCACCTGCTGACACCAGGCACACCTGCAGTTCTGTTCTAGCACCATCCTTTCTGAATCGGGTCGATCCAGAGAGAGGAGGATAGGAAGATGTAGATGGCACAAGACAGAAAACAAATCCACAAGACATACAGCTTAGTTATTTTCTTTGCTTATGTAACAAACTGTTTTAAATTCCAGATGTAACTGAACATCCCTCTATCAGGAAAACAAAGACATTGTTTTATATGCTAGTCTATAAAGCAGCCAAAGGTAATAGCAATATTTTAGTAATGGATGAATTTTCTGTGCAAGTATGTGAGAAAGGTACGTAAGAACTTAGAAAACACGTTTTTATTCTTCTGTAAGAAAGCACAGGGAAAACCCCATTGCTGTGACGAAGGAAGAAGAATGGTCTATCTGTTACTATTCTCCTGTGTACAGAGACTTTATTGACTGGATATTAGATCTTGAGAGAGGGGAAGATCTGCATCTACACTGAGCTCTGCCCAAAACTACATGTACCTGAGGTCAGACGGATGACTTGGACAACGCTTGGAGAATGCTCTTCATCTTATCCCATTATGGGTATCCTGGCAGTCTCCATCAGCAAGTTAGACAAAGCATCCAGTGGCGTGCCTGGTGGTAGCAGAGCTCAAATATACAAGAGCCTTTCCAAGCCAGATGATCTTTGCCTTCCCAGTGAGAACTGGAGGAGCTCCGTATTTCCAGTGGAAACAGAAGGGCTCCAAGCAAATGTCCTGCAGGATCAGAGCAACACATGGGAATCAGGAAGGATGTATTGGGTTTGCGTGGCAAGATTTTGGTGGCAGGGGGGCTACAGGGGTGGCTTCTGTGAGAAGCTCTAGAAGCCTCCCCCATCTCTGATAGAGCCAATGCCAGCTGGCTCCAAGGCAGACCTGCCGCTGGCCAAGGCCAAGCCAATCAGCAACAGTGGTAGCGCCTCTGGGATAACATATTTAAGAAGGGGGAACAAAAAAAATGCACAACTGCAGCTTGAGAGAGGAGCGAGAATATGAGAGAGAAACAACTCTGCAGACACCAAGGTCAGCGAAGAAGGAGGGGGAGGCACCAGAGCAGAGATTCCCCTGCAGCCTGTGGTGAAGACCATGGTGAGGCAGGCTGTCCCCCTGCAGCCCATGGAGGTCCATGGTGGAGCAGATATCCACCTGCAGCCCATGGGGGACCCCACACCGGAGCAGGTGGATGCCCAAAGGAGCCTGTGACCCTGTCGGAAGCCTGCGCTGGAGCAGGCTCCTGGCAGGACCTGCGGACCCATGGACAGAGGGGCCCATGCTGGAGCAGGTTTGCTGGCAGGACTTGTGACCCCGTGGGGGACCCACGCTGGAGCAGTCTGCTCCTAAAGGACTGCACCCTGTGGAAGAGACCCATGCTGGAGCAGTTCGTGAAGAACTGTAGCCCGTGGGAAGGACCCACATTGGAGAAGGTCATGGAGGACTGTATTCCATGGGAGGGACCCCACACTGGAGCAGGGGAAGAGTGTGAGGAGTCCTCCCCCTGAGGAGGAAGGAGCAGCAGAGACAACGTGTGATGAACTGACCGCAACCCCCATTCTCCATCCCCCTGCGCCGGTCAGGGGCAGGAGGTAGAGAAAAAAAAAAAAAATCAGTAGTGAGGTTGAGCCCAGGAAGAAGGGAGGAGTGGGGGGAAGGTGTTTTAAGACTTGGTTTTATTTCTCATTACCCTACTCTGATTGGATTGTTAAAAATTAAGCTAATTTCCCCAAGTTGAGTCTGTTTTACCCGTGACAGTAACCGCTGAGTGATCTCTCCCTGTCCTTACCTCGACCCACGAGCCTTTCATTATATTTTTCTCTCTCCTGTCCAGTTGAGGAGGGGGAGTGATAGAGAGGCTTTGGTGGGCACCTGGCATCCAGCCAGGGTCAACCCACCACAAAGGAATAGGACTGACTGGGGGTGTCAGATGGCAGAAACCTGTATTCATGTCTGGAAAGTTTCTTTCAGCTCTTCTATCTTAATATTCCAAGGCTCTCAAAGCATTTTAAAAGTAAAATAAGCAAGTCAACTTTTTAAAATATCTGTAAATGACTACAATACAAAGAACATCATCTTCAAACTTGTATCAACCCTATGGGACATTTCGTGTTTTCCATCACTGGTAAGCCTTCAACCGACCTTTTCCTTTTCAAGATCTTGTGTACAACTTGTACATCGGCTCATTCTGCAAGAAATTAAGTACTATGTCATTGGCACAGCTCAGGAAAACAAAGTTAATTACGTAGTTGTGTTACTGCTTGCGGGACTGCCTCTTGGACCTCCCCATATGCTGCTGAATACACAGCTTACTACAGCTGCATCATGTGTATGTGCCCATAAATATGCAGGAAGTGTGAGAAATACAAACAAGTAAATGCCAGATCCCCAGCTGGGATTCTGTAGCCTAACTCTTAAATTCATGGGCATCTCCCTGATTTCAAAGAGCTGATAGCTCCTTAAGCTAAGGGACCTTAAAGATTAGCACCCTGAAGGAAGGCAACAGAAAATGCAGGAATAGATATAAAGGGGCAGGAAGCAACCGTGTGGTAAGAGGGGAGGAGAACTACAAAGTGAAAGGCCATGAACAATATCTAATCAGGTTTTATGTGTTCATCTCAACAGCTCTTTGAATTAAGGAAAGCAAAAATCAGCGTACGCTTCAGGGTGGAGGGGAGGGGGCTGCTGCTGAGCAGGTACCTGCGCATCAACTGAATGTCAGGAAATTTCTCTATTTGATACAGAGACAGAATTTGTCACCTCATCCCCCTGTTGGCAACTGTTCTGAACAAGATGCACAGCCGCTACCAAGGAAGGCAGAAATGACTTAAAGCTCTCGAGATCAACAGCTCGGTACTTGTATGGAATTTACAGGGGAATGCTGCCAAGACATTGACCTCCGACAAAGCCGAGAGTGTGTGAATCTGTGATGTTCAGCATAATCCCCTCATAAAATCTGATGGTGAGTCACTGGGCACAAATAGCTTCCTGCTCCTTTTGCAAAAAAGGAGGCGGCAGGAAAGGGATGAATGAATGAATGAATAAATGGTTTGTATATTTCTTTTCTCTGAAATTCTGGCTCTGTAGAGGGTACAGGCGGAGGGGAGGCAGGAGTGGTACGAGCACAGCGGTTGTGCAGGGATATCACGCATGGGAAAGGGTAAAGGAAAGAGTCACAGAGAAAAGAAACAAACCTAAGATGCGGCTCCAGGCAGGAAGAACAATGTCCTCGTAAGAGAGACTGATTCTCAGACATATTTTCAGCTTAAGCATTCCTCATCATTCTTAGGCCTGAACGAGTAATGTCTGTCTGCTCCATCGTAGAGCTTTTACGATCTTTCTTCCCTAAAGATAAGTACTCTCTAAAGTGTACCTCTGTAGTGAGCACTGACAAAATGTCTGTCTTCTTCAATTACAACACCTATTCTGGGTTTCCAGATAAAAGTATTCAAATGACCCTGCATAGCATAAAGGGCTGTATGAAGTTATGGCTGGACAGACAACTCCAGTCGTACATACCCACGTATCAACAATAAAAAGAACCCGTCATCTGTGTTTCCTAAAGGCAAAGAATCAGAGGTCTATACAATCCTTTAAACTTTGATTTTAAGATGTGAAAAGGACCTACCAGGTATCCATGTACAAAGCCACCTTCAATAACCTGTGAGAAAGTGAGTATTTTAAAGGTTGATTTTTCCCTATGAATAATTAAAAAGCAAAATTTTCCCTACAGTTTGGCCAGGTAGGGAGCTGTAGCTGCGTAATTTTCTCTGAAATCTGCTACCATCTCACAGGTAGCTTACCTATTTTTTCAGTTCATTGCTTGGCTAGAGATACCCAAATTAAATCTGGACATGTCACGTCCTTGGAGTCACCTGTTTATACCAGGAGAGCGTCAGGAAGAGATCTGCTTTCGAAGACAGCAGTGTCAGCAGATGCTGTTGTGATTATGGTACCAGACTGACTTTCACCAGGAAGATGATCCATTCCTTGCTTCAGTGTGCCATTCCTGCAAGGCCTTCAGAAAGTCCCTTAACTACTTCATACTCCACGTTTGAAGAGGATTCAGGTCTGTGAGAGTCTATCAGGTTATAGGAATTATATCAAGAACCTGGTTTAATCAGGTTGCACCTGGATTTGGATTCATCAAATCTCCCTAAAAGGGATTCCCACTTTTTAAACACGTATTTTGGCTTCTGAAAAAGGTGAAAATTTAAAGTAATATTCTTAAATGTTTATTATTGCTTCCTGCTGTAAAGGTGTTGATAAATTCTGAAGCACTTAAAATGCTTTGGCATGTAGCCAAATAATATGAAAAATGAGATTTCATTTATATAATTTTCTCTTTTTAATTGTCAAAATGGAAGTTTTTTCTGGTTTATCATTTTCTGGGAACAGCCAGCTTTACTAATCACAGATATCTACAGAAAGCTCATTTGGCTATCTAGAATTCCCTTGTGTTCCATAAAAGGCAATTAAAATAAAACTTCATGTTAAGATGTCTTTATCTCATCAGATGCATGGATGATTCATTTCTGCTTTATTACTTTGATGTCCAACTGGATAAACTAGGTTTAGGATAGCAGAAAGAACTAAAGGAAATGAACCAAAAAGGATGGGCAAAGGAGGGGAGTTAAGGGACCCAACATTTTCATCTCAGAAATGTAGATGTCTGTTAGAGCTACAGGAAGCCTCCACATATTGAATCACCTTTAACTTTCCATGTTTTTGTCAGAAAGCCACAAGGAGAGGACCTCAGCTCCAGGGACAGAAAGCCAAGAAAACATAAAACTGCTCTGCTCCGTTCCAGTGCAGGAACTTATGGTACCTCTAGATGCCTTTGCATAACCATGGTGATTTATGCTGGAGGAGCTGAAGTCAGAGTTAAGAATTCAAAGACTAAAACTAAGGGTAAAAATACATCTTTTGCAATCAAAAACAATTTGAGTTTGGGAAAAAGTCTATTCAGTGAATCTGTGTCTCTGCCTACCAAGGCAGAGAGGTGCTCCAAGGCATGTATATTCCTCCACATTTGTGCCAGTATAAGTGACATAACAATCCAGAATTATTTTTTTAAAATGCTTATTAAAAAAAGAAAAACGGGTCTCAAAGGAGAATAAAAACCTAAAGGTGTTTCTCATTTGCAAAAAATCCCGCATAACATATTTGTTGCTGCATTATCTGACCAATGTTTTTATTATTACTTCATACTTGGCTATTTGTAATGTAGCAATTAAACATAGTGAATCAGTTTTCACTCATTCTTGAAAACATCTACAGCCATCAATAATGTTTGATGTACAGTTATCGGCAGTACACAAGAGGGGGGGTTCAGCCTCACAGTCACAGGATAACAGATGGAGCTTTCTGTATTTTTTGAGTTTAATGCTGCATTTCATATCTATTTTATTTTGAATCGTCTTGCTTTGTAGAAAGCTTTTCTTTTGTCCCTGCCTGTTTTTCCCCCATTTTCTGTTATGTGTAATAGATTATAATTCTTTCTGCACAGATTTATGCCAGTAGACTTGTCTCCATGCTGCAATATGAGAATATTAGTAATAGGAAAAGAATCTAAATTTGTCAGAAGTCTTCTAATTAGTCTACTGACAGGCATAAATCAAGCTACACCACAGTCACCAAAACTTGGTCTTTGAGCCTCTAACCATTCAATAATAAGACACTGTCAATATCCCATACAACAGAAATGATTTGTTCCCTAGAAGTTACAGCCTGAGATCAGAAAGCAGGGTTTCCCGTTATAAAAGATCTAGAAATTACATTGCACTTCCTGAAAATCTTCAGGAGTGAATCTCAGGCAGGGAATGAGGAACAGATATCAATTAACTTCCTTGAAATCCCCTTACCAAGTGGTGGCAGAGGTAAGGATGCAGAGAGCTTTTTCTCTCAGTCTGGTGCCAATCACCTGGACTACACCAAACCATGTTTTAAATTCTTCCATACTTGTATTTTCTTGTCATAGTACATGTTACTAAGGCATGGAGTAGCCACGAAACTAAATAAAGGACATTGTCACAACACACTGTGCAGCTTACACATAAAACACAGAACCCCTCAGGATTACTATGATGAACTGGTACCATACCACTCAGAATTGGTACATTTATTTTTTAATTCAGAAGGAGAGTGGTATGTGGTAAGAGCATAACAGGACTATTATTAGTGGAGGGATTCATAGGAGAAGAAAGCCCTACATGTCACTCATTCCCAAACCAAGTCTTCAGATAAGTGCAGTAGGAACATACTCTTTGTAGGAAAGAGCCTATCTTGGACCTTCAACATGCATTTCACTCCAGGTTTACATTGGCCTTTGCGAACATAAACCGTGGTTCTGGAGCAGCAGCTCGGGGGATGAGACCCCACTGCTGCTGCAGGCGACGGCAAGGCACCCAGCACCAAAAAACATCCAAAGAGGGATCTTTTGTTTTGTAGGGCTTTCCGCAGGACCATGCCCTGCCCATGGCCACCCAGGGAGCCCTGCCAGCCTTGGTCATCCCAGATCTGCAAGGCATCCCTGGCATCAGACCTGGTCACCCTGGCACCAGGGGACTGCTCAGAAAGTTTTGTCCTTGTCTTTAGGCCTGAGTACCTATGGAGGAGAGGAGGAGAGGTGCTTAAAGTGAGAAGATGCAGCTAGGGTGACACATGGACCCAGAACCTAAAAACTTCTCCCAGGTCCTACAGCACAAGGCTATATCTGTGTTAGTCACAAATACTCAAGGTTGGCCTTCTTTGAAAGAAAACTGGAAGAAGCAGCCACAGAAGAAGCCTGAGTGGGGGACTGCTTTAGCAATAGCCACATGGTGCCCCCATGACACAGGACAGGCCAGCTGGCCATACAGATGGGATATTGCTACGAAATACATTTAGTAGCGCACACCGGTACACCGAGTCTATCACGGGATAAACAGAACCAACAAGCTGCAGACAAAAAGCAGCCAATTAGAAATAACTCAGAGGATATATCAGTCTTAAAGACGTAAGCAAGATTAGTAAAGCCAGTTTAAAAATATTTGCAAAGAGAAGCATGCGATGCTTATTGAAATAAAGGGTGCTGTCTCCCTTCTGACACAAGCCACAACAGGTAAAAGCCCTAAAAGCACATTCTAATAAACCAGCCATTGCCCAGGGACTTACTCATGTACTAGAAAATGCCACCACTCAACAGAGAGCAGACGGGTCGGAACTGGAATGATTTCCTTACGGTGACATTTCAGCTGTCAGTTTACAGCAACTGAAGTGTAACGCATGCACAGAGCACTGCTGCAGGGAGGCTACCCACCTGCTCTGACGACAAGGTGACCCTTACGTTAGACGTCCCCCATCTCCTCCCAAAACCAATTGTAATTTATTTTTTTTTTTTTAATAACATCGCCTGTCAAAACATACTGTCGCAATTTATCTGGAAAACCTAGTTTTATTTTACTTTTGCTTGATTTCATGTTAGATGTGCACATCATCCCAAAACGCACTTGCGTTTGCTTGTTTTATACTACCAGACCAGCTCAATCCATCAAATGTCTTAAAGCCATGCCCCCTTCTGCTTTGGTAACCGTGGAAGGTTTCTAACTGCTTCTTTCACCCAAAGTGCAGCAGGGACAGAAGAGAAGACGAAAAGAGGCATAAGTCAAAAAAAAAAAAAAGCTACAAAAAAACTCCCGTACCACACACACCACCAAAAAACCCAACAACAACAAAAAAAAAACCAAACCCAAAAACATGTCGCAGTAATTCCCAGCAGAAACATTTTTATAATGAGATTTTTTTTTCCCTCATGTAGATATTTGTCTGCTAGGAAGTTGGAGAAGACTCTGAAATCTGTAATTCATGTAAGCCACAAGCGAGTACACCAATATAACATGGACTGGGACAGGAAGCACATGCCTGAATATGCTAAGGCTAAGAGGAAATTTTTGAACTTTTACATTCTTCACCGGAAAGCATCCCTGTACCCATATTTTCATGAAGAATGCTTCTCAAAAGATTAAGAAAGTAGGCTTGCAAAGCAGGGAAGAGCAACACCCGCCACACAAAGCCCAGAACAAGGACTTTGCTGAAGCTGGGTGGCCCAACCAGCACCCTGCACCCCACTGTGCAGACGAAGGGGAGGAGGAGGAGGGAGAAAGTGCATCCATCTTCTCTTTTATCAAGACAAAATGGAGACTTTTCATTTTTTGTTTCCTCATTGGAACAAAACCACAGTTTTGAAAGTGCTTTCTTAAAAGCAATCTTTTTGGTTTTCCACCAGCGCTAGCAATAATCCCTTACAACATTTATATCACGTGTCAGCTCCAAGCGTTTGAAAGCTGTAGATCACATCAGATGTTTGCCTTTAAATGGCTAATGATTCATTTCTGATCCACCATGCTTGATGTTCACATCGTCTCTTAATGGTAGCCCAACCCTTTCATTTCTTCCCTGCACTTTCATAAATAAGCTTAAATTAATTGTCCATTAGATATAGTAAGTGTTGAGGATAATACTGCAGCGTATTTCAATCGCTTTCATAAATCAAAGGAAAGAAAGGTGCTTGTTCTATCTTCTTAAAGGATTTCTTTTATGGCTGTCTTATTGGTTTACCTCTACAATTAGCCTACCAATTAATTTTCAAGTTTACATATGCTTTATAACTAATCAAACACTAACAAAAAAGACTAAATATGTAATTTCTGAACCAGTATAAATTGAAACTTCAGTTTCCAATTTTCAAAATACATAGGCAGAAAAAAATTAATTTTCCTTTAGAATAGTTTCAAACAACCCACTAATTAGATATATACTTTTAAAAAATTATAAGTAGTTGTCTGTACCATTGTGAATTTTAAAGAAAACTTTATTCTCTTTAGAAGTGCTTTCCACATAGAGGGAATACCTCAAAACTCAGCACTAGGAAAATGCTGTAAGAATCAAAAGATAAAATTGCCAAACAGGAAAAAAAAGGCAATTAATTTAAATATTAATTTAAAAGTGAACTACCAAGGGTGGAAAAAAGAAAGTTATGAAGCGCGATTCACTATGTTTTCTGTTTTATCTGCCTTAAAAATTATGATAAGCCAGATTTAAGATTTCAAACAATTTTATAATCCAAATCATGTAATTACCCTATGTAGAAAAGAGACCGGGATAAACTCCATTGGTGTGGATCTGAAATGGGACTTCTGGTTTAATTTCCTCTGAGAAGCAGCCAGTTCATGCTTGTCAAAACCAGGTAATGAAGCAACATGCACTAAATAGGCAGTAAGTAGGGACCAACAGGGAATTTGCATTAAAACCACACCACTGATCAGAAACAAACACTAATGCAAATGCAGCCAGTGATGGATAAAAGGTCTGAAATACTGAAGCAGAGCAAAATTACTTTTTTCATTAAAAGACAAACACTAAAGCCATGCAAGAAGCAACAGACGTTCTTTTGTTCTTTAAAGAAGCCGATTTACATACAATCAAATTAGCTTTATTATTTATTTTCTTTTAGTTACATTTGAAGAGGAGCTAGATGCCTGGCACTGTGTTCGTTGCTTTCTAACTAGAAACCACTTCTCTGCACACAGGAAAAAAACTGAAAACACCATGCCACAAATCCTGCTGCATGACTGTTTCTGTGGAACAGGGAAAGGCATGGGACCAAAAGCAGATCTCAGTGACAGAAATAATATCCAAGAGTCATTAGCAATTCAATTATTTTATTCAGATCAAAATTCATAGAAATTCAAATATAACCTGGATAAGGGCGGTTTTTAGCTTTTTACCTGTCACTAGATTTTATCAGCTTAGAATTGTGTAAACAAAGAATCTGCCTACTATCAATGAAGCACAGCATCTAAAAATTACTGTTCCACATAGTCTATACCTTCTTCCATTTATCCACTTCCACTATATCCACATAAGCAGCCAGATTTCTAAGATAGCTGGGCTCCTTAGAGCTGCCTTGATTCTCAGCAAAGTTGCTAGTTACTAAACAAGTTTTAAAATATAACAAATTCTTTTAAGCCATCTTATTTTGCAAAGCCAAAATATTGTTCCTTGGGGGGGGGGAAGCAGAGGTGACAAAGACTGAGACTCAAGCAAGTCAGTTCCAAGGCTACTGGCTTTGAACACTCCCAAAGGGAAATAGTATCAAACATCAGTCACGTGTAGATGAGTTTGGCCCATCCTTTGAACTTGTTTTTTCTTAACTTTGTTAACTTTATTATGTCTTTTCAGCTTTGTCAACCTGCTATAATTTCTTTTTCATGAAACTGATAACATTACAACTAGTGCTCAACTTGACACTTTATTAATCAGAGCAAAGCACTCTTCTGTAAATCTCCACAACACTTATGTCTGTGATTCAATGATCTTTCTGTTTCCTCTCTGACAATTAAAGGAGGATTGTCTTATTTTGGTATCTAGGTCTTCTAGAAGCTTTACAGTTTAAATTTCATAGAAAATAGGTTTAATTGAATACATGGGGGGTAGATTCTTGGAAAATAAATTATTCCTAATTGTCCTGGCACATGAACAATTGCTGTCCTTCTACCACTCAGGACACGTAAAGATTTATGAACCATCTTTGTCTGAACTACAATTTGGAAGAAAGGACTCATAATTATCAAGCCTTTCAAAATGCTTATATTAATTCAAGCAGAGTAAAGGCTAAACACTAAACAGTATTAGTACAGTAGTTTACCATAGCAAGGAGCTGGAAAATATGCCACGTGTTAGCAAAGTCTTAACATTCTTTTAAAAATAAATGTTATTTTAAACACAGAAGAGCCTCTTAAAAGTAGTTATTTGGGAACAAGAAAGTACTGCTGCTTTGGGCAATTTGATAGAAACACTGCAAGTAATATTTTTTCCTGTTTCTCTTTTCTTCTCATTAAAATAATTTTACCACCATCTGATGATCCTTAGGACTTTAATTCTCTCTCAGGTGGGCACATACCACAGATTCTGCTATCCACCATACCGCAGTAACTGAAGAACCTTCCACAAACGAACTTTTCTCTTTCAGTTTTCCGATAAATGTTAATTGCCATATATTAAAACAAAAAAAAAACCCCCAAAAAAACCCCAAAACCAACCCAACCAAAACTTTTTGACATTGAATAGCTTTAGAGATCAACTATGAAATATTGTGTTCTCTGCTAAACTCATTAGTTTCACAATTAAGTCAGATCAGCAATGACCTGAGGCTAGATGAAATAAGCTTCNAGGCACTCCCACACTGGTCCAGCCCTCGCTGTATTGATCAAGGGAAGCTCTGTGTGAGAAAGGCAGCACAAATGCTAAATTTAACTTCACCAGAACTGACCTCGAGAAGGTGAAGCTTGCTAAAGTACATCCACTGGGCAATGCCAAGCCTGATTTTAAATATCACTTTTTCCTAATTGAGTATTTCAGCAGCTTTGGACCTTTTAATAATATACATCTGCATCTTCAGTAAATGAAGTATTCCAAGAATTTTCTCCTCCTCCTCCAAAAGTAATTCATTACAAAAATTCCCTAAATTGCCCAAAATGGTAGTCTTTACAGGAACTGTTCTTCTCTGAAGAGGGATAATAATTTCATTCCATCCTGTAAGCCAACCTGATTTCCACAGCCCTTCCCACCCACCTTCCCCTTACACTTAACATGAACTAAAGTAGCTGCTTTAATGAGTTAAGGTAAAAATATTTTTAACTTATGTATAGATGCTATCCATCATCGCTGGTTCTGTTTATACTCAGCCAGCTAGCTTAATTTAAGTGGTAAGCCAATGCAAAGGTAGAAAGTTAAAGAGATTCAGCAGAAATACATACAGAAACATCATGCAGAACAGCAGTAAAGTAGAAGGGTGATATAAGAGATGCTGATTGGCAAGAGGTTTTGGCATGAAAACATTTTTCTCCTGCTAATGGTATAATTCAAATTATTTGGCTGCAAAGAGAGGCAGAAGCTAGTGTCTAAAATGATGAAGCTACTGAAACCATAATAAAGATTTGCATTTATGAGCAGAACCATTAGATAATGCTACATGCCATAAATTAGTGTGCCCTTAATACAGTATTTGGAAAGACAGACTTATGATCTACTACCCTTTTTATGGCCTGGCTTAAGCTATTAGGGTCTTCATCATATACCCTCCCAGAGGATGAACACAGAGTACCGTTAGTGGGCCCCTGCATACATAGCATGACAGTTAGCAATGTTTCTCCAAGACAATCTTTAGGATGAAGGATTCTTTGGTATGGGCATGGGTGTGATATTAAGCCTCTCTCCTACTATTAGGAAAATAATTATCTTGCTTTAAGTCTCTCTTCTAGTTGCTGTCAAGCTAGAATAGATGGCTCTAGCTCACTCCTCAGTACATTGAAAAGACACCTAAAATATCTTCTCCTAATATCTCCAGTTTACCTAACCTATGTTTTGCTTCACATTCAGAGGGTGTCCTTTGCCCACTACAATGCTGTAATATGAACGATCAGCAGCTTTCCTCTGTTCCTCCAGAGAGGCTGTCCCTGAACAGCTTTGGACCATGACAGAGAAAGAAATTCTGAGAAAAAGTGTTCTCTGACCCTGCAATTTGACAGCACATGAAGATTATCAGGGCACTTGATCACGATTCCCCCACAACTGGCATGTTGACAAGTGATTATTAGGCAGCCTACACTGTCTCAACCACACACCAGTTTTAAGGGATACGCTGCTAATTGCCATGTGTAGAATGCCACTTTACGGCATTACAGGGGTGTCACGTAGTACCTAAAGATTTGCACATGGCTCAGTTAAGGAGGGAGCTTTCTCAGTACCTAAACAGCAGATGACCAGGTAGATAAATCCTGGATGTATTTTCCTGAGCTGCACCATGACATCAAATCCTGCCAGCTGGAACTGTCTAGCAATTTTTCTAAATGTTAAGGGCTAAAACAAAATGTAAATTTTGAGAAAGGAAAGATGGGTTTCTTATCTGAAGTTATGGTTAGAAGGCAAATCTGATTAAACCTAAATCACGAATAAGAATCTTGAAAGAACTGGCTTTGCATCTGCACAGAAATATTTACAGCTATAGCAAGTTACTGAAACATTAAAACAAATCCAGAATTTAAAAGAAAAAAAACTTTTTAGTCTGCTTTTCTAAGGAAGCTGGCCCAAAGCCACATAAAACAAAAGCTATGTTTTCACAGTGGTGTGGATCTTCTTGAGGAGGATAGTTTTAGTCTTTGGTCTCTTGGCTCAGGTCCTAGATCATACATCCAGGATTAACACAATGTAAATATATTAAAAATTCCATATAATGTCAAAAATGTTGTAGCTTTATCCAGTCAAATATATACTTACAGATTTCCTAGAAGATGTAATATGTAGAACTACATATTTGAATTTCCCTTGTTAATCTCTTCTATCAGATGAAGAAATCTCATTTGACTGACAGCCCCTCAGCTGTTTCTCATACTGGTCAAAAAGATACATTTTAAAGCAGGATTTGAAGTAGATAGCAAGAAACGCAAAAGAAGAAAACTAGGAAAGGTATAATTACTAAGGGGATTTTGTGTTTGGTTTACTTCCAGGCATACAATACCCTTGCACATTTCAAAAACCCACTGAGGTACATGGGCATACTCTTAATGACATAAAAACTACGAAGAACATAGTTTTGAATGTTTAATTATTTCTCACAGAATGGTAACTGCAAGGTATCCTGACCTGTACAGAAATCCAAAGGTCCAAACTCACTGAAACTGAGTTCAGTCAAAAGTGCCAGGTCACTAATGTGAAGAAGGCAGTTTAGTTAATATTAGTGCAACACTCCAATTAGCACTGCTGAGAAGCAGCATTTAAACTGAGCAGAACACACACCTGACAAGGCTACACTGCTTATTCAAGCTTAACTCAATTCTTTTCACATGGCATAACACTCTGCGTATAGATGTACCAGGAGTGTTGCAGAAAAGTCATCTCTGAGGGAGGAGGCCCATAACAATAATATTTTTACTGCCTGCTTTGAGAAAGTCAGGTGTCACATGCTATAACTATAGTCTAAGCAGGTATGGTAAATTATTTTTTTCTTTCGTCCTGATGTTTAGTAGACAGTCAAGGCAAAAGATATCCCAGATAAATAGAAAAATTACCATTTGCTGGCATTTTCCAGAAGCAAGGGTCCCATTTGCAATGAACACTGATCTGTTCTGATATACAGTAACTCTAAGAATGAAATTCAGCCAGCTGTAAGCCATAACTCCTCCTGGAGACCTTGCTGTGGCTTGGAGAATCTTAGGACTAAATTGATATTTTGCCACTGCTTTAGGATGGTACTCACCATTGATCCCAGAGGGATCAAGCAAATGGTGCTTTCAGGAGTATGGGCTCAATGCCAAATACTAATCTTTATTTAACAGTGTTCACTTCTCTCTTCTGTTTCATGCATGAGTTGCTTTGTATATACAAAATTAGACTTTTTGAGTCCCTTGAGCTATTTGCTGTGAAGGACCCAGCTCCGTGGAATCAGAACCGTGAGTTGATTTCTCATCAGTTTTACGGTACTTCTGAGGAACCAGGAGCATGGAGCTAGAAATGGTGATTTCTTTTTGTCATTACTGACTGTTCAATAATAAAATGACCCTTTTTTGAAAAAAATTTTTCCCCAAACTTTACTTTTGTCTATCTGAAGAAAGCCACAGCTCCTGACACTGCTGGGTTCTCATCAGACTCCCCCCTTCAAGCTGGCAAAGTTCTCTCAACCCAGGTATTTAAAACACAATGTTTAGGCTCAATCAATTTCCACTTTCAAAAGACATTTGCTGTTCGTCTGTTTGCAGAAAATTTCTAACCAGCTTTAAACAGAATGCATGTCTATACAGTGGGCTTCTCAGAAATTGTACTCCAGCATGATCTCAGGTGTTAAATAATAAAATTTCAGAATTAAATAATACATCAAAGCTAGGAAGAAGCATTAAGATGAAAGGCAAAGAAATGTGTTTTCAAGTCATATTTGGAAAGAAATTTCACTAGGAAATTAAATTCATGAGGCATTACATACAAATGAAGTAGAATGGAGGGGGACTGCCACTGAACAGAAATACAGAGAAGCCCAAGAAAGTAGAGGAAAAAAGTTTCTTAACACAAACCAAAAGAACCCTACTACGCAGAAGCAGAAGTGCTATTTTCAGGATTACTGTTTGCACGTTTGTGCTCCACAGGAGAGGGCTGGCGACTACTTTTTGCACATACTGGAACAGAAAGTTTTGAACTCTTGCAGGAAGCTGCTGAGGAAGGAAACGCAGCCAGGCCACCAGCTCCTTCCCGCTTCCCCAGCTCCCAGCAGAATACAAGGTAGCTGATTTCAAGCCATGTCCGTGAGAGACAGCCAGTTTACAGGCACCGACTGGGTAGCAGGATGGTCCTTCTCCAAATGGAGATGGGACAGAGCTCACTCAGCTCCTCATTCAGCACATGGCACTACTCCTCACAAATTTTTTTTTCAAATAGCCCACAGTTTCACAATTGACAGGGGTGTGCTAGCAAACTGCAGTGAGGCAAGCCTTTCCCCCCCCCCCTAAAGAAAAGCGGCAACATACTCAAACAAAAACCAGAGAGAATCTTAACTAAGAATTTGAAGCAAAAGTACCAAACTGGGTTTGGAAACCATGTTGACCAGAGACTTTTTTTTTTTTTTTGGCATTTAATTTAAAAAATGAAGATAAAGGTAACTTGTACGAGAAAGTCACAGAAACCTAAGCAGAGTTGAGTATCATCTGAATAAACTACATAACTCAGTCAAGTTTGGAGATAAATACAGTTGAGTCAGAAAAACCTGTTTCAAAAATGTATCTGGAAGACAAAACCTTTGGAAATGACGAAGTTGATGCATAGTAAGACTGAAAATTAAATCACACATTTTACAGAGCGTATCACACACTAGTCCACATCTTTCCTCGCACATATGCCCATCTTGCAAATGAAATTCAGCTAGATTTATGTGCTAAGAAGATACTGACTGTGATCATAGAAGGGAAACAAAAGGTAAACCAACCCCATTCAGTATTATGCTACCCCTTTCCACAGCACTGAAAGATACAGAACTGGAAGAAAGAGAGAGCTGTCAATCATAACCAGTCAAAGTCTTTCTCATCAGAAATACCCATTTGTTGGCATGGATATTTGGCAAGAATGTTTCTATTTTGACAAAACTTTCTCCGAGGTGAGTTTCTCAGATACTATATAAACTCTAATCCCTTTGGTGGCCAGAACAACAGAGTGGAACGCCTGCTAAAAGTATAATAACGGGTATACATGACCCCCCAAAAGTACTAGCCTCAGCATCACTACTAAAGCACTCTCTAGAAAAGCAGAGCCAGGCGTGAGTGTGGGTACCACTTGACACCAGACTTCTTGTGCATTGTTAGTTCACTGGAAAGAGTTACTCTAGATCACCTAGATTTCCCCAAGAAGAAAGGAAGAATTTTTTTGGGGAAAGAAACAAACAAACAAAAAACACACCAAACACCCCCACCCCCACCACCACAACACAAACCAACAAACTATTCAAACTGATTTTTTTTTTTTTTTTTTTTTTTTTTTAAGACATAATGCTGTGAAAAATAGTTCAAAGGGACAAGCATATGGATGGTCCTAGGGTAAAATGAGATAGCCATTATACCTTGTCCTTCAAAAGCAAACTTCACACATTTGAGAAGAAAAAAAAAACCACGGAAGGCAAAGAGGCTGTTTACAATAGCTGCTAAGACTACATAAGAGCTGCAGTATCTTTTAATACTTCAGTGTTTATTGTGGATGGAAAAAAACACAAAGAACTGTCGTTTTTATATGAGTGACACTTTTTCAGTTTCTTATCTCAAACAGAAGAAAACCCAACCAATGCGCTACAGCTAAAATTTGTATCTTTTAAGGGAAAATGCAACAAACCCTAAAAAAGCACCATGTGTGGCTTCCTGCTCCATTTGTGTTTTCAGAGAACCACAAAGAATGATCAGCTCACTTTGGAAGAACATCTAAGAATTAACATTTTCTGAAATAAGTCCCTTGATAAAGAGAATGCAAATAATGTTATTACAGACAGTGTAGATGAAACAAAACTTCAAGCCCAGCCTCCTCACACATGCAATATGCACAGAATAAGAAACCGCAAATGATTAATGTGTCTACATTCAGACTTAAGCTCACAGAGAGTTTCTACTAATACCGTAATACTTCTGACCTAACTTCAGTTTCACATATGTCTGTACAGCATCGTAACAGCCATAAATGGTTAGGTGCATTATCATATTTGCAGCTGGTTTCACATAGTGTGTACACTTGCAGAATGACACAGATTCCTGCATTTAAATCCATGCTGGATTATCACACTCTTACTGGTGATAATTCTTGATAACGATGCAATCAGTCCTGGTATTACATATAAATATTGTATGTGTTCTGGCATCATTGTATGTTAAAAATACAGTTTGTAGTAAGTAAAAGAAGATAATTTGACCAGGAGAGGAAAAAAAAATTGGTTTTCTCTTTTTCTGGGGAAAAGAAAAAGTAACTGTTCCCATTTTTGGCTGTGGTATCTCAGAATAAAAAATTGTGTCCGCCCCAGCTGCCTGAAGGAATGTATCCACACACTGCAGTCCAAATTTATATTACTGTAGTCTAAATAGCACAATTCTTTTTCTTCCCTTCTTTACAAGTTTCTGACAATCATTTGCCTTTAATCACTCGGGCCATTTTTTCCTAGCCATTATCTACTGCAGCCATGTTGCCACCACAATTCTGAAACCACAGGTTTGAACTGAGAACGTGTAATAATTTATTTTAAACATCATAATAATAATAGTAATTATTTAGGGTACCTGCACAACTAGGGATAATTTTTCTCAACTTTGAATGCAAGATGGATTTGTTGTAAACCACATAGGCGAATTCCTGCCATAAATAACGATGGACTCTTAGGTGCTCCAAACCCCACAATATTTGGCCACAGCTATCCTGCCTCACCGGAGTGCAAGGGAGCTGCAGTGTTTCATGCATGAGGTTGTTTATTACCAAAACATAGCCCCACAAACTGAGCTGTGTTTCTTAAGATTGACAAATCCAGTTAATGTCTTTCAAATGCAGAAAACTCTGGAATGCAGCCCTGCCTTTGAACATCTTTAAAGGAGACTCAATGTATAACCCCTGGAGCTGAAAAAGCACTGGCTTTCTCCCGGCAGGGGCAGGGCTGATCCCCAGGCCACAGAGTCACGTGCGGGTGTGCAGACAGAAGAGGGAACAGGCACACCGTCAGCCCCATCCATACTAGGGGTTGTCAGGAACCCCCAGCAGCCAAAAAAAGTGAACTAGGGTCTAGTTGAACCTAAGCCAGGCTAGAATTAAAACCAAGAAGCCCTCTGAATGGGAAAAAAATCATTCCAATAAAAGCCAAAAGGAAAAATGGCAAACTCAGGCAGATAAGCAATAATTAAAGGGCTGGGGCCAATGAAAGAGAAAAAAGAAAAAGGGGGGTGGGGGTGTATCAGGCAATGCAGTCACATGGCGGAAGGAACCAGAGAGGGGCTGCCTGCCAACCCTCCCATGCACCTCTACTGTAACATGTGTGCTGACACCAGGGAAGAAGGATGAGGAATCAGCTCACTGTGAGCATCCAGGCTCCGCTCACCATCACGGGAGACAAGAGACACCTGCCCAAACATCCCTGGAACTGCTCCTCCCACTTGTGTACCCAAAAAAAACCCTTCCCCCCCGCCCCCCACCTTTGCAAAGAGTGCAATAACGGGAACAGTATGACCTGCAGAAATTAAGAGGACTGCCAACTGTAATCAGCCTTTCAAAACACCTAAATTTCCTATAGCCTCGCAGTCACTGCACCGTCCCAGGGAGGAAATACCTTTCAGGCAGAGGAAGGAACCGAGCCCAAGTTACAGAATTATTTTATAAAAAGAAGACAATTACTTAACCTGTGGCAGTCTTCTTAATACATCCTTCCTTTTCTGTTGCTTTTTTTGTAACCAAAAAGACAGTTATTCACATTAGCTTTATAAAAGCTCTTCTAAAATATCAAAGGCTTCCTTAAAGAGACAAGAGCTTGACTGTAGATGGGGGAGAGGAAAAGGGTCAACTGCATGGCACACACTAGGCCTTCCTTCTTTGCTTAACGTTAGAATAATCAGCGTGCATTTAAAACATGGTCCACATCTGTGACTTGTTTTCTGATCAGCTCCACCATAAAATATTCCCTATACTTCCATGTATGACCATAAAAACCCCTTTTATTATAAATAAAGGAAAAGAGTTACTTAGTCACAGGTTACCCTTTACTTGTTCTTAGACACAGTAAGTTAAAATAATAGTCATAGCTGCCAACTTGACTAATATGAATATTTTTCTTTCTGATTAAAAGCAAAATCAGCAAGGAAATAAACTGTTGAAAGTCTCGTTAACGAAAGGTTAAGATTGCCAGCCTTGGCGTAGGCCCTTTCAAATACCTCACTTAGTGATAAGAGAAAAATATATCCAGAAAATAAAGCTTATGACCAGAAAGCTATTTAACACTACTCTTCTGGAATAATACTTTAATAATGAACATAACATTCATAACCACCTACAGTCATCCATTTAGGTCATTCTTTTGATGGCACAGGACCTTTGTCAGAGAAATGTATTTGTCACCAAGTAGATTTCATTGTGGAGAAAATCACATTTAATTTCCGTTTAGTCACATAAATATACCTATCTGGAGTAACAAAAGGATAATTTGGGATGTAACAGTAATAAAAATCTTCAGTGGCTTATATCACAGAAGAAAATAAAACAGCCTTTTACTTTTCAGCTACTGAAATTTCTGAATGGCATCAGCAGTCTCTGGAATTCGGGGGGGGTGGGGGGGCGAGGGGGGTGGAATCCAAATCCAATTCCTTCCCCTCCCCCCAAAATCCCAAATCCACACTTCAAACAGAAGAGGAAATGGCATGAAAAGTCAAGGATTCTAGCCCATATGAGCGAGAGGGGTAAATCAGGTGTGCCGAAAAAAGGCAGGGCTGCCAGCTGAGGTAAAACAGAGAAGCTTTTAAAAGTGTGTCCTCTGCACAGGTGTTACTTCCTTCCTGTGTATTTTAACTGGGAAGAAACTGGTGCAGTTTACACTGTCACACTGTTTATAACATTTCCTCCTTTAGTAATCAGCTCACCAGCGTATGTGGGAGTGGGAATCAGCTACCCTTAAAGGAAGGACCTGGAAGATGCCATCTACCCTCTTGGCTCTTTATTTTATCTCTTTGTAAACTAGTAGATACTTGTCTCTGTTGTATGAATGTTATCAAGACTTCGATGTCTCCATCATTAACAACTGCAGCGGGCTTCAGTGTTTTCTGATACCTATAATTATACTTTGCATCATTAGAAAACAATGTTATAAGTACAGCATAACAGTGAGAAAGCATCAGGATTAGTCACCAACAAATGAAAGGTTGATCTGTTTTGCCTTGTGAGTTCAGATAACAAAAGCCATGCTTAACTGGTTCATTACATAGAAGTGCGTAATAAAGCTGTAAAACTAAATGAATTGCCAATACAGACTAATCATTTTATACTTACCCAGGATGATGGCATTCAAACAAGACTACTGCACTGCAAAGCAGATTTAGTAATTAATCTTAAGCATTATATTTCATATTATAAGAATGTATCCATATTTTATACTTATAAGTCCTGAATAACATGAGCAAATGTGAAACAATGTAATCATTAACAGGCCATATAATGACCAAAATGAGTTACCGAGTTTAACATTACAGTTTAAGGATCCAGTACAAAAGATGAATACAAGTGGAAACTGAGGAAAGGTTGATGAAAATGCTGGTTTTCATGGTTCCGGGGATTTATATGATGGCATAAAAATGGCATGATTTGTGCCTGTATTTCTCCTCATGAAGAGTTTAGCTTAATGTTTCCTTTTTACTTTAACGGATCTCAAGAAATATATTAAGACAAATTTAATGTGGCAAGACAAACGATAGTGATGTGCTGAGCAAGCTTTTATGTACTTCAGCCTTGACCTGCAGTATCCCTGACACTCAAATCAACTGAAGCAGAAAAGGACAATTATTCTGCATTATGCTATATTATGGGACAGAAATTCAAGAAAAGACTAGAGAAGGACTGCCAGAATTACTTTAATTCTGCCTTATAATGGACTTTAACGCAGATTTTAAAGACAGAAGATTCAGTACATGGATATACTTTTTCAGCAAAACTCCCAAATGGCAACAAAAAGGACGACAAGATTATTAGAATTGCAAATACAAATAAGAATTGTATAGTTTATACATAAGCATTTTGTGAATTAATGACAGGCACTCAGAAAGGGAAAAGAGTTTTGTGAAAGAGATTTAATGTAATTTATTGATTGATCACAGTGCCTTAAAACAAATGTAACGAAAAGAAGAATCTAGAAGAAATCCATACTACAATGACAGGGAAAGCATGAAGGAAGGGCATGAATTAGAGATATAGGAAAGAACTATAATCAAATCGGAAGAAAAAAAAAAAGGAAGAAATGCATGGAAAGATACATTAACACTCAAAGACATCAGAAACCCTGAAAAGATACAGAAAGGAGAGAAAAGGATATCACATGGGATCAAACATTTTAAGGTCAAGAAACACTCAGAGGTGCTTTACAGAGAGAGTAAATGAAAGATTAGGTTGAACAGCAGGCCTATTTCTTAGAACCCACTTTTAAAAGAGGTGTGTGACTATCTGGTTATATGAATAAAACCCTGGCTCTTATCAGAAATCTCATGCAAGAATCAATGAAAGAAATAAAGTTGCATGAAAAATAGACTTCCATTCTTCCACAAAATTTAGATGTGAACTTTAGCTAGTTAAGGAGGAAAGAGATAAGGATAAGCTGATGTATTTATGAGTTAATGAAATACACTGGGAAAACTGTCCATTATAACTTGTTCCAGAAAAATCTGTCAAACGCTATATAAAGAATACATTAAAATGATAAAATAATAGTTATGATCTAGTTGCCTTCATGCAGATGTGAAAGAGGATGTGCTTGTGGATATTTTTATCTTTGAGAACGTGATCAATTTGATGTCTGATTTTAAGAGTAAAACTAGTTCTACTAAAAAGGACCAAATTTAATCAAATATTTTATTTATGATTGAAAAAAATCTTTCCAATGATGGGCTACTTCTTCAGGAAGTACATACGGGTTACTATACATACAGTACATACATACTGAGAGACCTCTGACTGCAACACATGATCCAGCATTCTTTACAATATGGAAGAAAAGTAAAACTACTTTTTTATAAAATATTAGTACTTTAACAAGCAGTAATAGACAAATTGCAAAAGTTACCAATATGTAGCTCAAAGTCAGGCAATATTTATTTAATATGTATTTACCAGTACGATAATACATAAGAATAGTGCTAAGCAGCAGCGACAAATTGGTACTTTTCATCGTAAATTCAAACTATTACCTTTCAAAAATTTTACAAGATCTGGTCAAGAAGTACTCTACCATTTGCAATTCAGCAACGCTTCCAGAAGACTGAAAGAAAGCGATGGTACAAACATTTAGCAAGGTTAATGAGTAAACAAAAAAACTACAGGTGTTATGAATTTGCCAGACAACAACAGAAACAGTGATAAATTAATCAAAAGTGGTAATGGAAGTGACTACAATTAATGTTTACTCAATATGAGTTTTTGGAACATTACTTTTGTCAAACGTATAAGATTATAGACTTGGTTAAGTATATTACTACTGTAACCTTGTTTTTATTAAGACCTGGTACAACACAGGACCTTGATTAAGAAACTAATACAATATAAAAAGCATCACAACTTTCACTGAATTGCTTACAAACTTGAATTCAGAAAATACCCTGCAATTAGTCGTAGCAGGTATTCAGAAGTTTGTTTCTTTGTTCTTTCTTTTCCAACTTGCTCTGTCAATTTAAGACATAACAAGCCAGGTTTTTACCACTTGCTTAACAACTGAAGAAGAAAAAAAATAAGGTGTTATAAAATGGTAGTTCTTGTTGAGGTAGTTCTTGATTTCAAAAGGTATTTATCTCTTGAAACAGGTTTTAAGCATCTATTAATCTTTAGATTTTTGGCATGGGTTCTCTATCTCATATCGATGTTACAGCTACCTACCAGCATTTGTGATCTCCCAATAACATTGTGAAAATAAACGCATCAGAGACTAGAACTGGACCACTGGCTAATGCACCTCTTTAGATTAATCAATTTTTCTTCCCACTTTAAAAAAAGTGAATGTTTCCTTTTCTAAATACAAATATTGTGGCTATGCAATATTGGCCAACTTACTGTGGCAGTCTTAACGGAACCTAATACTGTAAAAGTCAGGCAATTACTTCACTCTTAAGAGCTTCTAAACAACCTTTTCCAATACAGAAAACTGTAAATATTAAGAATAATTTTAAATGATTGGTTGTATTCTGAATGTTAACATTGTACAGGCTGCGTCCAACATGAAGTGAATGAAAACACGTACTTTATTCCAGGATAAACTTATGCCTCCTCAATACATTAACAAGGCAATATTAAAGCTTCTAAAAATTTCTGGAAAAGTACGAAAGGAAACAAAATTTGCATACAATTGGAAATAATGCCATTTGGAGGACATTTCCCTGTAATTACAACTTAGACATCTCTTAGGTCAAGGAAATATGCACACTAAGAATCTCCCAGTCTCCAAGCTTAAAAACACTTTCTCCAATACTTTATACAACACTTAACTCAGCCTGATGTCATTTTCCAGTAATGCCAGGAGCTCTGGCATGCACAACATAGAGAAGTCATGCTAAATACCTTGCTCACTTATTGTAATTTAACCTCACTCTGCAAGATGCGCCTACAAAGAGCCTCAGAATTAGTTGTCTTTATCTCAAAGGAAATTTAAAAATTACTTTGCAACTTCCCAAAGCTGTACTGCTGAGATACAGCTATTGTTCATTCAGTGGGTTTATTACTTACGCCTTCTTTAAAAGAGCTGTTAACACAATAAGAATCTCATTATTTTCTATGGACTGGAAGAAAAACACCATCAAATAGATGTTGGTTAAAAAAAAAAAAATCTATGGGCTGATCACAACTGACAAAGTGCAGAGCACTGAAAGTAAGACATCTGGTTCCTGAGACTGACCCACTCATTCAGATTAAAAATAAAGAGAAGATTATGAAAAATCTGGTCCCTGATTCAATAAAGTATTCAAGTATGTCTAGCTTTACATATTCAAGTTATCCTATCAAAGCTAATGGAATTACTCACTTAAAAAATTATCTGTATGCTCACAGACAATACCAAAGGAGAGACTGAAAGTGACTTCAGGGAGAAAAGTACGGCAAAGCATTTCAGGGGGTCAGGCTGCACCTTGCATTGCGGAGAAGCTCCACGAGCCCCCTGTTCCAGAAAAGAAGCAGATTTAAGAAGTTTGCTGCTGCCTGGCTTCCCTGTTTTCGGATAAGCAGTGAACCCCATCAGTACAATGATCACTTCCAGTATCACCTAACAAACGGTCCAAGCAGCCTCACTGAGGGATAAACAGCAGCAGAGGTTTGAAAAGGAACAGCTGGAGAGAGGAGTTGTTAAGCAACTCCAAGAATCCTTCCCTTGGGAGGACCAACTAGTTGTAGACGCTAATTTTCTGTATTTTTCAGGATACATCAAAAACAAGATTTACTAACAATGGATACTTCTTGCACGGCTTTTTCTCCTTAGGGACAGTAAAACATGTGTGAACAACTTGGAGAAGAATTAAGGTATCACCAATTGCTAAGGGAAGATTAAAATCATTGGAGAAACCTGTTAAAAGCAGCTTACCAGGAAAATAAGTGTTAAAAAGGAAATTAGCCGGGATGCTACTGCAAAATTATTCAAGGTTGCAGAATAAATCATTACGACTCCTGTTTCTAATGTGGTAACATTTCTATATGTTAAAAAAAAAAAATTTGTACAACAGAAATAAGACAGTTTAGAAATATTTGAATAACCTGAATTCTTTGATTGAAATAATAAATATTCCTTGATATTCCAGATAACAAATTGTTTCATTTCCATTTGTTAAGCTAACTGAAAATTAAGTTCAAAAGTAGCTGCTGTTGAAAATTAACTAAAATATCAAGGTACATTCTCTTATGGAAAATGCAGTTCAAGGAAGTTGAAATGAATCTCAGGAAACCATCAAACATTTTGTTGAACGATAATATGTCTGTGGACATATTCAAAGAAGGAACTATCTTGAATTAGGTTAGGCTGAAACTAATATTAATTTTTGCATCTACACTTTCCAGCAAAGTGGAAACTTATCAATCAAAAAAAGTCAAGAAACAGAACGTTTAGCCATAAATTATTTCAGTGGAAATAATTAAACAGAGCATGGAGGCAGGAAAATCAACAACAAAAGGAAAAAAATACTCCTCAAGGAAAACATGGGATTGTCTCTTAAACTATTTTCAACCACTGAAATGAAATTAGCTGAAATTGACTCAAACTGATGTCAAACAGGGCCATCACTTTCAATTCCCTTAATCTACAAAGAGAAATTTCAGTAATTCAAATGTTGCTATTTTACTGATTTTGTTCATTCTATTATAACTTGGAACTAACAGATAATATAGGCATAGAGGAGCTCTCCTGTTTACTTATGCTGCTTGTTCAGCTGTTGCCCACTATTTTCTATTACTACAAAGTAAAATTATGATACATATTGAGGCAATATAAACTATCTAACATATTCCAGCTCTTGAATGTTCCCTTTTTTTAATTGTTTGGTTTATACATGTATTAAAAAAAGATTGACACACACACACAAAAAATATCTTTCTTGGCAATCAAAATTGCTTACTCTGATACTTAAAAGTGTAGGAGTCCTTCAGTACCCAGCTTCTGAGTAGCCTAAGTAGTAGTCCAAAATTAATAGGTGAAAACAGTAATTTTCTTCAGTTTAGCACCTCTGCTCCCTTTCTTCCCCATATATGCATGCACATCATCTGCCTGTTTCTAAACTTCTTGTAATAAAATAATGTATAATTTTTCCCTTTCTCATTTCATCTTTAAAAATAATAAAAAAAGAACTTTTCATTAGGCTTATCATTAATGAACTTAAGAAAAAAAAAATCACCATAAAGGACTGAAATGAAAGCACCAAGTGTAAACAAGCAGCAACTATGCTGTCCCAGCCTGCTTGTTGATAGCTATTAAAATGACACAATTGGTTTCCTTCAGTCAAGATAAATGAAGGAACAGATTCATTGAAAGGAGGTGAAAAGAAAAGCCATAAGGATATTCCCCTTTCGGAAAATATAAGGGAGGATTTAGCTTTTTCTTTTTACAATTAATATTAAATGTCATTAAAAACTTTAAAGAGACAGAACTTGCCACTCATCTTCAGTATGTGCTATCTCATTTACTAATAAATTGGCTAACAGATTGAGTTAATAAACTTACAAGCACTGTCTGCTATAACAAATATTAACCAACCCCCTTCAAGATATGTCTTCACAACTGACTTCTCAGTCTGTAAGTTATGATGTCAGGTTTACCCAGGCTGAATTTCCTAATAATTGCAAAGGTTTCAGTTTAATAAAATGAGAGGAGGAGGAGGAGGAGGAGGAGGAGATTTTAAAAGAAAGGAATTTGGAAGATGATGTTCAGGACTCACACCTTGCTCTGTTGTTGGTCTGAATCTCATGGCCTGCTGTTTTATGAAGTACAGAAATCTTCCCTGGAAGAATGGAAAATATGATTGTGAAAGGCAAAAATAATCGCTCAGTTACACGGGAATGTGTTGGAACACATTCAGAGTCACAGAAAACCCAAGGCTCCACAGCATGACATTTAAATTTTGTACAAATGACTAAAATGATAACTTTTAGAAATACAGTTGCTGATCATACAGAGTTAATATATATACACAGCTTGCAAGCTGCATTCAGAAATACAACAACATTTCTTCACTTGATTCCCTATGGCATACAACGTCTAGTGTCTGCGTTTCCATACGCGGGCTGCAGAGCCCTTTCCCCCGGCAGCAGCGTGGGCACGAGGCAGCCCTGCCTGCCTGCCGCTCGGCCGCTGCACCGCTCTCACCAATTCAAGCGTCCGGGACCGGGGGGGCAGGCAGTGATCCGGGGCAGGGAAGTGATGAAGGCTGAAAACAGCTCTGTAAAAACGTCTATTCTTAGCCTCCAGCCATGCCTTATTATAGTCCATTGCACAGTCCTGCGAGCCACTCTGCATCACAACTGAGGCAACCACGCTCGGGGACAAGCAGTATGTGGTAAGTGCCAGGTGAACCATCAAGGAACCGCCGAGAGGAATGACCTCCAAACCTTTAACACGCACAGCCCCAGCCTCCCTGCTTTTGAATATAGAGACAAAACCTGTGGTGTGAGGGCAGTCAAGTCACTTCAACCAGACAGAAGCACATGGAAATATCATGTGTACTACCATTTTCCAGGCAAAACCTATGATCATTAGAGACACTATCCAGCTCCAGCTGAAAGTAAACAAGGGCCTTTCCATTGATACCAGTTGCATTTTAATTCAACCACAGAAGACCAGATTGTGGAGACCCAAACGTACCAAAGACCCTCCAAAGCAGAAGTGGGTTCCCAACATCCCACTGGAACAAGGAAGCGCAGAATTTTAGCAAGATGAGCTCTATATTTAAATTTTTTGAAGTCAATCTATTAAAATCTTCTCTTTCCTTGAATATATTAATGAAAACTAATTTACATTTTTCTCTACATTTACATTCTCTACATTTTACAATTGCAGTTTTAATGGCACCCAACATCAGGGAGATAAGTGCGTTCGGGAGGGGGGACGGGGCAGGAAATGTCCCTACAGCTTTCCCTCTTCAAACTACCTACGAAAATTCCCAGTGATTATGTGCTGGGAGCAAGGACCACATCCGCACACGCTGCTCCTTACTGCTGCAGTATTCTGGGACTCAAAAGTCATCAGGTTAACACTGAAATGAATCTACTGCTCTCACATTTTTTTTCTACCTTTTCTCACAAAGATTTTCTTTTTCTTTTCTTTTTTTTCCCCCCCTCAAGAATTATTTTGTCTAGATGAAGAAAACAATGTTTCAAGTCACCTGCATATGGTTTTCAGACTCAAAAGATAGATTCTTCTGCCATCTAACCCCCTATCCCAAAAACAACTAGAAGTCAACACAAGGTAAAATAAGCATTTGTTAAGGAAACTTCATTTCAAACAACTCCTCAGAGTTTATCTAAACTCCAAAAGTTTCTTGTGCTTTATGTAATCATACTAATATCATCAGTCTAATTGGCTTCTGTCACCTACAAATTTAAGGGAAGACTTCATTTTTGTTTTAACTTTTTTCAGGGTTTTTTTTTGGTTTTTTGGTTTTTTTTTTTTTTAATAGATTTCATATGTTAATCTGACAGAATAAGAAACCTAGGTACATGATGTTTATATGGTCAATGAGTATCTGTGAGTAAAAGAAGATAACAGAACTACACATTTTTCACAGAAAATCTGAAGTCAGACAAGGCCTCCGGGGATTGTCTAGTCCAAACCCCCTGCTCAAGCAAGGTCAGATAAAGCAGGTAGTCCAGGACGATGTCCAGTAAGGTTTTGAATATCTCCAGTGATGGAGGCTATACAACTTCTTTGGGCAACCCGTGCCAGTGCTTTTTCACCCTCACACTAATGAAATGTTTCTTGTTGTTCAGACAGGAACTCCTCTGGTTTAGTCTGTGCCCTTGTCCTGTCAACAGGGCACCACTGACAAGAGTCTGGCTCCCTCTTCTTCATTCCCTCCCTTCAGGTTTTTAGATACATTGATGAGATCCCCCTGAGCCTTCTCTTCTCCAGGCTGAACAGTCCCAGCTCTCTCAGCCTCTCCTCACAGACGAGATGCTCCAGTCCCCTAATCATCTTTGTGGCCCTGTGCTGGACCTGCTCCAGTATGTCCACATCTCTCTTGTACGGGGGAGCCCAGAACTGAACCCAGCACTGCTGATGTGGCCTCACCAGTGTCGAGTAGAGGGGAAGGATCACCTCCCTCAACCTGCAGGCAACACTCCTCCTAATGCAGCTCAGGAGGCCATTTCCTCATATTCTTTTCAGTTCAGACTGGAATTGAAGGTGTCTTGGCTCCTTGAGGCAACCCCAAGGTCACAAAAATTCCTCAGATAAGGCAAATAAAAATAACAACACTTTGTCTCTATAATGAACCATAAAGGTCTTGGTGCTTGACCTACCAAAATATCTTTTGGCTAACTAGTCCCTCCTGCACTTGAGTTAGGCATGGTCCACTTATACCCTGTGGAAAATTATATGCCAGTGTGATAATTTCTAATGCTCCAGGCCAATTGGAACTGTCTCCCACATATAAACTGTATGTAAATGGTAGAAGGGAGGGGTAATGAGAAAATGCAACTCTCTAGCCTGGTGGCTAGATTAGTCACTTGGGAAACGAGACATCTGGTTCCAGTCCCTGCCTCCCTGAATGTTTAATTTTGTATACAGAGCAGCACAACAGACCTTATTTCTGAGTTATTTCTAGCTTGGTTAACAAAGCACTTTCTTCAGAGAGGGGAGTTGTGTGTTCAAGTGTCCTTAGACAAAAAAGCAAGTTGAATCTGAGTCTACTGTGTCTAGCATGACCACCTCCATCGTTGGGCTAACAGTTTAGCGCATTGTCAAAAGCAGTACCCAGCCACTTTGTTCCTTCCCTGTTTCTTCACTTTTATAATATGTATTATTTATATAATTACTAAAAAAACCAAACCACCCAACCCTAATTGTTCTGCTTCAGACGAATGTCATATTTGACATCATTTTCCCAGAACTAATTTTGAAATTTGACTTCCTCTGAACTGGGTGGGTTTGGTTTACTAATAAAAAGAGTGTCATTATATAGCTTTGGTATTTACTTACTCATTATGTTGAACCATTAGTGGACTTGATAGAAAGGATGAACAGGAGAACGGACCTGTCCTTCCTGAGCACTACCCTGCCTCCCACTAGCCCATGTGTCTGAAACACACCTTTCCCTGCAGCGCCTCCCCATCCTGCCTGAAACCTTGGATTAAGGCTGATTGGTCCTGTTGTTGTTGCAAGGTTAGACTTGCACCCAGATATCAAAGCATATCTGCTAGCTCTTTACACAGGTCATGGCGATGAACAGGAGAACTTTCTTCCATGCAACCTGCAATTTCCTAGGATGTAAATGTAAAGAAAAAAGAATATACAGAGAAAATAATAGGAGCGTATGTTCTTGTATCAGATCAGAAATTTAAGGTAAATGCTTCAGCCTAATATTACATTAAGTATGAGGTATAAAAATAATACACCAGGGCACTTGATGTGATTAAAAAATAAAGGCGTTATGAACAGACCAGATATGTCAACAGAAACAGTTTTGAAAAGACTGGTATATAGTATACAGACAGCATCATCTTTCAGAATTATATGATTACATATTTTATGTAGAACAAATACTCCCAGTCAAGTCTGATTCTTTTAGCTTCAAAAACGGGCACAATGAAAATCCACTTTCCTTCAGCCGATAGAAAATGAGTATTTAGGGAAAGTCTCTTCCCAAGAAACATTTAATCACTGCTTAAAATTTTAAAAGTGGCCTAAGAGATTCTGGCAGCCAAATCCCATTAAAATTTACAGGCATTTGCCACTTAGCTCTGAAGCATCCCATCTGTAAGTGCAGAGACGGCAGCAGCCCCATGCCCTCAGGGGCAGCGAGAAGCGGGACTCCAGCAGTGCAGCCACCCACAGTTCCTCCTAGCACTTTGTGGATGATCGCACCCACAGGCAGCACCTTCCTGAAAACTGTTTCACATGATCAGTTGAGGAGAAATGGGAAAGGTGACTTTTTAAGAACAAGTGAAAAAAAAAAAAACTAGGTGAACTGTCTAGCCTGATGTTGACAGTGGTCATATACAAAGCATCTAAAAGGCTGCTTAAGCCACAGAGGAAATTTCTTCCTCTTGTACCTGTACGTGATTCAAATGCGGTCCACAAGACAACCTTCCCTGACAGCAGTGATAAGCAGGAGGTAAAAGTGTACCCCAGCCCCCTCCCAGCAGACAGGCGCAGAGGCTGTCTCTGCTGAGCTCCTACCACAGCAGCAATTTTTAAGTCAGTCACATGAAAACCTCTGCAGTATCTATAAAGGAATTCTCTAGATGAACACATTTTTTTTAATTTTTGTTTTCTCCCTGCCTAATTCCCAGTTTAAATCATGCACTCTTCTTTGAGTCCCTATATCCTCTGCTTCTGCTCTCTGCACAGGAAAAGAGCATCCTGGGCTATCAGTGTGCCCTATACAACGAAATCAAAATCCAGGGACATTTTCCAAGTGTAACCACAACATTAACTGAAAGCAACAAACAGGCAGAACTCCATGGAGCCTTCTGCCACCAAGTGCAACACTAAATTCAATGGTAAATAACAAAGTAAAAACCACATTATTCTGGACATGGATTACCTTGGATATTTTGACAGAAATATAGTTTTATAGTTTTACATAGATTAAATGGCTGTCTTACCTTTTCATTAGGTACTGATATTCTACAAGAATTAAGAGTTAGGGAAAAGGGCTGAAAAGTTAGAAGAAGAATGCAGATAGTAAGTAGCTCCCCAGGGAATTCTCCAAAATTCCTTTTTGTAGGTTAAAATATTACAAATAAATGGGTATATTTTCTAAAAAGTGTAAAAAAACCCCCACAAACAAAAAAAACCCAAAACCCACAAACCAAAACCCACAAACCCAACCTGTATTTCCTCCGTACAATGAAATGAAAGTCTGGTAAATTCCTCACCATCTCACTTCATCTTAACATTATCTATAGACACCATAAAACTTTTATAGGTAGCTGTCCAGACACTGACAACTTATTTATTATGTCAACAAGCTATGTAGCACTAACAGATTTTTTTAATGCATACTGTTTGGACTGAAAAAGTCCATTGGCTAATATTTACCAAAAAAAATATGTTATTATGTTTCCTAGTATTTGTATTTGGCCTTTTCCAGAAAAAGAAAAAAAATCAATTCAATGGAATACTTACATATTTAGTACTTATGCAACACTTTAAGGCAGTGGTACAACCCAGATTATTTATTAACAATAAATTCTTTAAATTAATATTGATTTAGATATGAAAGAAACTACAGCAATGGCAAAAAACCTTGCCCTCCCTGCCTGTGTCTCTGAGATTTCACTAGCTGCCCAGTGACATAAAACTTTTCTTACTCCCCAGGTAGGCATGACCTCTGTTTCACTGCTCTTTTGTTTTCTAGCACTACCAGGCCTTTCTTACCTGCGGGTCCTCATAATAATTTAGTATACAGGGAGAAGTTGAAAAGCAACAGTAATAAGAGCCCTGGAGGAAATTAATTCAAAATAAAACCTGAACGGTATGCAACAGGACTACAGAACAGCCAGTATAATTTTAAACCACATAAAAACATCATAAAGTATAAAAATGGAACCCTTCATATATAAGTATATTTCGATCCCACCCATGTTAGCACAGCTGAAGCTTGTCTCCATTAGACATGTGGCTGGAAAACTGCTACAGATAGGTCAGAGCAACAAAAATGAGCAAGATAATGGAAGAATTTACTTTGAAAAAAAATAACACGTGCACAGAAATACGCCCAACTTGGACAAAGGAAAACATATTCTAAAGTCGCCCTGGTGCAAGAAGAAAACTTTTCGTGTAAGTACTGATGGTTTAATAGTGATAACGGGATTAAATGAAGTAATGGAAAATGATGGGGGTTTTCCCCTTTATTTCTTCTGAAAGGATAAAATCATAAGCTAAGCAGTAAAAGAAAAAAATTTTACACAAGTAGATGTCAAAGTAAAGTACACAAGGGGGATTCTGAACTAGGTGGGAGATGCCCTGGGTCAGAGTTTCTCAGTGTTTTCACATTGATGACACAAACTGCAGTCCAAATTTTTCTCATAGCAAGGGAAAAAATCAAGAAAAAATGCCAGTGATAAATCTATACAAATGTATTCACATTCAGAAACACTGACAGCAAACTTGACCTTGTGCAATGGTTTTTAAGGAGAAGAAAAAGGAAGACATTCTTGCTTTATGCTGTAATGAAAAATTTCAAGCTCCTAGTGCAAGGTCTGCTTTGAGATTCCCACACCTGTATTTAGGTGTCTATAGGTCTGTTAAATAAGACCGACATCTAAGAGCCATTTCTGCTGCCTAAGCATAGGTGTCTGGTGTTACCTAAGACATTCCAAGGCAAGTGAGACACCTCCTGGGGCTTTCGGAGATGGCCTGGACCACCAACAGCCCCGCGCCCTCCTAGGAGTCCATGGACACACAGACAGACTTAAGACAGACAGACTCAATACCAGAAAGTCAATTTGTCCACATCACTCTTTAAAAGTCTTCTACTCTTCTACGTTTGTCAGATTCAGAGCTTTCTGTAAGCATTAGCTGATAAAGGCACAAAGCCTTCCTACAAAGTTCATTAATATTTTGCCAAATAGCAATACAGTATCATCTGCCTTTTGCCAAACAGCAATACAGTATCAAGTTCTGCTTTCAGTTAGGTTTTTTACTGACAGAGAAACTAGGAAGAGAGGTCAGGTAGTATCAATTTATATTCAAATTACAGCTTACAGAGCTGCAGACAGGTTACACAAATCATTTCAGCTCACCTTCACCAGAAATGGCAAAATAATAGTATTTTCTAATGAAACTTCAAATCAGCAGCAATTGCGTTCAGATAACTTGTAATTTCTCAGATAAGTCATCATTGCGTCCAGCTCAGAACGCTAAAAAGTAGCTTCTTTCTCAATTACACATCATTGCTTACTTTTTCTTTTCTTGGTTGGTTGTCTTCTGGGTGGGTTGGTTTACCTGATTATTACCTGATATTCAGCCCTAGGGATTTTGCATGGCTTGTTTCATGCAAAAAATCTTCAATATAATATTAATGATGACTATTAAATCAATATATCAAATGAGAAAATGTGTTACCATAGCCAGATAGTCCATTTTTAATTACATAAGAGCCTTTCTATAGACCAGAAAATATTTCTTTTAAAACCACTTCACAGTACTATAACCTTGCTACGGTAATCAAAACAAATCTCATACTTCTAACATGCTTTCAGACAAAGCAGATCCACTAGGTTAGAAACGTTTAAATCACATTTCCATAATTTTTAAGTTGTCCTGTGAGATTTGTGTCTTTTTATTTATCAGTATTCTTTGCAAGTTTTTGTTCCATTGAAACACAACGGGAGGCTGGTTCTGGAAAAAGAAAACATAGGCTCAGCGTTTAAGTATTAAGTAGGGTATACAGTTGAGAAAAATAGTTTACAGAATTGCAAGTTTATCCCCCACCCCACTGCTCCAGGAAAAGAAGAGGAAAAATATGAAAAATAAGAGAAGGAAAAATGTAAGCGAATAGTTAACAAGAGTAACATTTTCACAGTGATCTGCTAGAGGGCATAACAGTAGTGCCCCCTCCTGCTCCCACTCCCCCAATTATTTAAAACTATGGTAATATCTAGAGTTTTTCCACATACCAACACTTCTTTTCCATGGGCATTAGTCCCACCCACTTTGCTGCCTTCTGCAAGCATTAAACCAAACCTGAACACTGGAGGAAATTCTTTGAAAACAGACTGAAGAGCACACAGGATCTTGAAACTGACGGCATCACACCACAGATGCACAAACCACAAAATTGTAACCGAGAAACGTGCCCAGCTGGGAAGAACACTAAGTGTGGATGTAAGCAGCAGTTCTGCGCAATCAACTGAGCAGAGCTGGCATTTCTCTTGTGCTGCTGTGTATACTGGAAATAAAAGTATCAATGCATAATACCATTGTGGAAGCCCATTTTCTGCAAGTGAGAGAGCTTCTGCAGATAAAAGGGCTGCATTACTTAAATTTTTTTTTTTTTGTCAGATAAGTAACTAGAAATCCTATAAATGTTTTAGCTAGACAGCTTATAACTTCCAATGATGTTGAATTTGGTGGCTCAGAACGCCTGATGGCACGTGCCCCTATGGGCGAGACTTCGTCCTGCACAGGAAGGGAGTAGCATCCCTCTCCTCCCAGGACCCAGCTGACAGCTCCTAATGAATGGGAACTGCAGCAGGTTGAGCAACCAAAGGAGGCAATGTTTACAAAAAGAATAGGTTACCCTGCGTTTTGTCAAACAGCTTTTAGTGAAAAAGGGTAGAAAGACCTTAACTCCAAATACTTATATCGAGATATTTCAAATTAATTCTACCAGCTCTATCCTTATAGGAAATGAAATTATACTTGACACATTTTTTTTTTTTTAAAGGAACAGATGTTCACAGAAGGAATTATACCTGTATCATGTCAGAAGTATGTATCTTAATGAAAATATTGTATAAAACCAGACTGGACTGTGATGTTCCACGGCCTTTGTACCTGGAGTGCAGACAAAATCTGCTCCTTTAGCTAAACAGAAATACTTTTTTCCCTGCCCTCACCCCCCCTCCCCCGATTTATCAGCCCTGCAAATTATCCTGGGACTGGAAGTTCAGACTCAGTTTTTCCCCGTCACAGCTTATCTGTCACCACCACCACCAATATTACAGGCCAAATCATTCGCTCAGCTGCACCTGTGCAGCTTGACCAAAGCTGGAGCATGAAGTCACTGATTTCCAAAAGAGTACCTTTGTACAACATAGAAAATCAAACAGTCAAAGCTTTGTGTGTGATTGTACTGGCTCTTTTAATTTATTTCATTTTGTGGCTGTTCATCTGTTATTGCAGGACAGGAATGTATTTTGAAAGGTTATTCAACATTGTTTGCAATAGCACTGAATTCTAAATACAATATTTAATATTCACCCATCCTTTAAGTATAGGAACAAGAAGACAAGGCTGACTTTCATCTATTTCCTTTCTTAGATGGTAGGTTTGATGGTACCCCAGCAGAAAGTTTAATGTAACCACTTCGAAGCAAATATGCTTAAAAATATTATCGTCTTTCACTTTGCAGAGAGAAAGTAAATCATACTGTCATGAGATCCCTTAATTTATTTGTATAGCAGAATTGTAAATGCAGCAGCAAACAGCTTACTGTAATGTAAATAAAGCCTTGCATGCAGTGCTAACAGGACAAGTTTATTTGCTATAACATATTACACTAAGTCACCATTGCTACCTTTCAGTTTATACTTCTACAGTAACAAACTGTTATAATGAACAGAACTCTTGTGTTAAAATCCAATACAAAGTAGCAACACCAATCTTTTTCAAACCTTACATATTGTTTAGCTCTTTACTCTTCGCTTTCTAGTTTAAGTTACTAAAATTAGAATTAGTTCAGTTATTGAAAATAACAGTTTAGTTTACCTATAATAATAGCCTAGTTTATTTAAAAAAAAAAATGTGTAATCCGAAGTTTCAGTTTAATTCTTACTCTTGAACGTGTATTAGCTGTACGTTTAGTTAAATTTGACCACCTCTACAGGTTGTGAAACCTACAGAAAAATAATAGAAAAATCGTTATATTTACATGCAAAACCTAGAAAACAATAATGCTCAGTGTATGTTCAGGTATTCTAAAATTAAGCTTGATTCTGATGCTGTTGTATTCTACAAGTTAGAAAAGGAAAAATAATGCCTGAAAACCTTACGTTGTTGGATTTCTAGACACATATAACACTCAATAGCAGGTAAAATAAGGCCTTTAAATAAAGCCCATATAGAGTACTCAGCACTAGAAGCATCAAGGTAACTACGCATTTGGACTCTAAAAATTGTGGACGTTTATAATTTTGTGCTTCAGGTCCTCATTTGCAATACCGGAACAACGGAAAGAGCCACTGAAGAAACCTACCAGCCCGCAGAAGCTCAATTTGCGATCCTTTGCTAAATGCTCAGGTAAGAACTGTGAGAGGATCGATAATGCTAGCTGATGTTAGACTAGCTCCAAGAACTCAGGATATTGGAGCAGCTGGTACAATAATGAGTGCATAGCTTCAATTACAGTTAGCAACCCTCTCGGCACCATGAACCCCTGAGTTTTGGAGCCTGGGACTCCAAAATTAGCAGGTATTTATGCTTAGGTTCTCTATGTACAACTGAAGGAAAAAAAAAGTTTCTTTCTTCCCTCAAAACAAGAAGTATATTACCACAAGTCTTTGGAAACACCCTACAAGTGCAGATTAAATTGATGAGGCGGGGTAGGAGGAAACAGGCTACAGAAGGGACGGCATAAGGACACGCTGTTGCTTGTTCCTCACCTCCCAGGGCAGAGCAAGCAGGGAAAGACCATAGCACCCACACCCGTCCTAGCTGTTGGACACGCCACCTCGCTCGCAGGCACTGCAGAGACCCCGACCCACTTCTTCCTAGATCACCCCCAGCTCCTGCCTGGGGGAGACACCTCCAAGGCGGCCAAAGCTGAGGGGGTGTCAGTGCAAGAGGACAGCTGGCTCACAGCCCACGCCTCTTCACTAGGCTCTGCCTCCGCAGCGGGCACAGGCATCTCCTCCCACCCTAAACCCATGGGGCCAGGCTCCTCCAAAGAGCTCCCTGCTGGCCTGTGTGCCTGCACAGGGTCTGCAACCAGTCATTTAAGAAATATTTTTTTTTTTTTTAAAGTAGTTTTGCTGGCAGTGTGCAAAAGAAAAAGCAGGAAAGAGAAAAATAGAGAGAGGAAAAAAGATAAGAGAAAGAGAAAGAAAACATACATGGCTAAAGGGATTACAATGTAAGGGAAAAAAATGTCCAGGTGTTTTCCATTCATGTACATGAGACACTTCTTGGGATTTATTATTCAGACACAGCAGACTTCAGCTCTTAAACAGAAGAGCTGCAGAGCTCATTCTGGGTCAGCTCCACTGGCTATCCAGTACAAAGGGGATTCAAAACTGTTGAGGTTTTTTCCCCTCCTCCTGGGGGCACCTGCAGGTCGGAGGACTTTCTCCTGCACTGCTGGGTTTTCCCCTGCACGCCTCAGAGCAAAGCCCACCTGCGGGCCAGGCCCTGTTCAGGGCGCTGAGGCCCTGGCTCGGACCGGCTAGATTAATCAGGGGTGGGCAGGAACAGCGAAGAAGCAAATAGCAATGTCAGCCATCATACCAAGACAGGCAGCTGCCGCAGGGGGGTGACACACACGCTGCCTGGGCAGGGGGAGGCTGAGCCGATGGGGAGGGGTCACAGCCAGGCACCCCGAGGTGTCAAGTGGCTGTCCTGCCATCTGCTGCCCAGTGTCATGAGCAGGAGAGGAACCACTAACCACCTGCCATGCCCAGCCTGCTTAGTAAACACATCTCAGGTGAGATCACTGATCAGCACAGCTCTGCTCTGCTCCTGTGGGCACCCCCACCCAGCCACCCCCCGACAAAGGCGATGGGTCAGTATTTACGGACAGGCTCAGCCAAAAGGGACCTTTCTCCAAGGAACCAGAGAGAGTGAACGCCGCAGTCCAACAGACCCTGGTGTGAATGAAAACACCCAAACGCTTCAACTTCAGGTATTATTTCCCAATTTCCAGCCCTGGAGACCAAGAACAAGAAACACAGCGCCAGGCAGGGGCTTCCCTCCCTCCCACCCTTCCCATCGGACTCGACAGAGCTTTTCCAAGGCCACTCCCCCTCCCCAGGTTGGTCTCATCCTACTCTGGATATGCCTGAAGGTGCTTCCAGGAGATCATGGCAGCACTGATAGCAGCTTGGGGTGGGAGGAGAAAGCAGACTGCCCAAAAAGTGGGGAGTATCTCCAGCCCTCTTAATTACAGGAGAGACAGTCAACCAACCAAAGCCACGGGAATGCCTGGCTAGCAAAGATCATGGTTGCAGCAGAGGTGGGCAGATGGAGAAGAGGACCATCTGGCTGGTGGGTTTCCCCATACCCCAGCCTCCCCCTGCTGCCCAGGCACCCTGCAGCGGTTTGCAGCCAGGGCTGAGCCCAAGGACCAGACAGGTAACCACAAGCGAGATTGGTGCCCCAGCCCTCTCCTGGGGCTTGCAGAAGGAAAGGAAAGCTTCCCCCCTCCAACATTTCCATCTTTTCCAGATCTATGAGGACACAGCTTTAGCTGCACAGCAGCATACCTCCCAAGTATTATTTCACAAATAGCCTAACAGAGTCAATTATCTTGTTTATATTTGTCTTGTGTTTTTAAACTACTTCATAATTTCATTCTCAAAATACAATGGCCTTCTTGACAGCAGATAACTCCTTTTTGGTAGAGAGAATGTATAGTTTGTGCACACCTAGCTATTGCACATAGCCTGGTCTTTGTGCCTTGTTCTTTAAAGTCAGACAGGTTTGGTTTGGAGTTTTCCATTAATATCTTTTTCCCCACAATATATTTCTTCACAGAGAACTGCAAAATTTTATTCAAAGATCAGGCAAAAATAGCAAGTTGTTAGTGATCTCTTTCTCATAAACAGGAAACTTACACACCTCTCCTAATTTTATATTAAGTGTTTATGGGAAGTGCTGACCAGTAACTCAAAAGATGGTTGTAACACCAATCATGTTTCTCTCTATTGTACGGTACGTACGGAATAGATAGGTCTGTGTTTTCTTGGGGAAAAAGCCCAGGACACAAATGGTCCCCACGTTCCTCAGTGCAGCTCTCTCCCTCCCTTTGAAGGCATTTACACCAGCCACTGGAATCACTGTGGGAGAAAAGCAGAGGCAAGGGAAAAGTGTACCTCAAATATGAACACGGGCCGTGGACTTTTAGAAAATTGGGTAGGCCCTATTGAGCTCAATGGTAAAAAGAATTACGTAAGTCTCTAAATTCTTCTCTGAAACTTTGAATGAGAAAAGTTCACCAGCTGCCAGAGACATCAAGGTACAGCAGGTGCTGTGGTACGACTTCAGCTTGAAGTGCCCAGGACAACCAACACTAGTGCCTGCCTTTAGTCCACAAATGGTTTGCAAGGAACAGCCAGCTTGCTTACTCCTCCTCCTTCAGTGTGGGTCAATAAAACTCATACTCCAGGAGAGCAGGGAATTGTCACAGCAATCTTCCTCTTGAAGTTTCTCCAAAAACAGAGAAGTACAGCTAAGACCAGAGGTGGCTTTTACAGCGCAGAAAAAGTTGCCGGTGTTATAACGTAACAGAAGGGCCTAATAGCTGTGGTTTCATGTGGTGGCCCAGCTCTACCACAGCCCTCAAAACACAGTTCAACAGCACTCATTAGAAATAATCTGTGGAGTTTCAATAAACTGATTTTAAAAGTTAATACTTCCCAGAGTGTTTCATAGTATCTCAATACACTTTTGTTTTTCTGTATCCTTAACAATGAACATTCAACTGGTATTGTCCATCATTGCCAGACATGCATGCAAAACTAGAAAAAAAAATTCATAGAGGTCTAGTATTCCCATTGCGAGGGAATAACAGAACTACTACTGGTTGCAGACGTTGCAAATCTTTCCACAAGAAGTCAAACTTTCAAGAGACACTGGGACTAGAGGGGAATTATAGATACAAACACCCTGCCATAGTGTGAATAAGATCCTGAACTTGCAGCTTGTCAATGGCAAAGTACATTCCCTTATTCCCTAGTACATGCAGTCACCATGTTTGTACAGAAGGATGTTTTCCTTATTTTTCCCTAGAAGGCAAGGCATAGAGCCCTGGACACCTCCCTCTCATGCAGACAAGTTAGCCTACTTTATCATACCCATGCAGTAACCAAATGCATTTGGACTCTGTTGTCTCTTCAGTTTTTTTAGAGAGAGGAGAAAAGTATTACAGCTTTGTTATATTTCTAAAAGTTTCAGGAAGAAAAAGGAAACATATAAATTTTGCTCCTGCATTAAAACTGCAGTCCCAAGTAAGCAACTTTACCTGCAACAGGAGCTCTGGAAACATCTTTCATAGAAGAAATCTACTAAAAAGACACTTCTCAAAAATAACAAAACAAATTCATCTTGAATTCTTTTTTCTTTGCATGCTTACCTGCCAGCAGTTTTCATCCATTTATCACAAAGCTATTTTTGGGATAGGACCCAGTATCTGGACATGGACCTAAACTACCAGGTATTTGCCAAGGTCCCCAGAACATTTTACAGATGCTGTGGTAAATCATTTTTTGACAGACAGTTTAAAACCAAGCTACAATAGCCTAAAAACAGTCCTAGAAAAGTAATAAAGGAGTTGGACATTTGCTTTGACAAAAAAAATGCTTCTTGTTAAAACACCCTCCTGAAGGAAGAGAGATTGTTGCCCCTCCACTACCACATAAAAGTCTTAAATTTTCCATAAACACATTTGTGCTAAATGCTCAGGATAGTAAGCAGCTGAAACACAGAATTACAAAGGAATCACTACTGCAAAGGATGCAACGTATCTATAGCCTTGCTTCCCATCAGCAGAGAGTGTGCTGTGCAGCTCCAAAAGCACAGGGGGAAAGCAGATCTTGAGCACATCCTTTTCTCAACCACTAACGAGCTTTCCCCTCCATCCCTGAAAGCCCAAAAGCTGCCCTTAACCAGGCTCCGTGAAAGGGAGCACTGTACCTGTGACTGGTGCTGCTATACTGCATGCGTGAGGATCCCTTCCAGGAAAGGGTCAAAGCCCCCCTCCCTGCTGCCTTCCCCCTCTCTCCTTACAGAACCTTGTATTTGAGGAGTTTGGCATTAGATGAGCCCCATGCCAGCATTGCTTACCTCAATCTCCACTATAAGTCCAACAGGATCGCCAAACCAAGCCATTCACAGAAACTCAAATTAGGGTAAGAAAGTAAAGGCTTTAACTAAATAATTCTTCCAAAATCAGAAAATCGTGCAATATACTTCATGACCAGACCTCAACTTTCAATCCTGATTTAAATGAAACAAGAACCCCAAACAGGAGTACAAGCTATAACAAATACATAAACTAGTTCGGTAGAAGTCAACCACCCATACATGTCACAGATCACTTGTCCAGCTTTTCAGAGTGTCAGGGATTTACTTTCATCAGGAAAATGACTGTACGTATTTTGCTTAAAGTCAATACCACAAAGTCATTGCTATGAGTACAAGGCAATCTCCTTCACTAGTCACACAAATGGTTTTAAAGTGATCTTCATTGTGAGGCTGAGTTTCTAAAGGCCCTTAAAAATCTGTGCCTTACCACTTATTCAAATACATAGAGAAACATAACCAAGATGTATCATCAACTAAAACTCTGGTCCCTAAAACGAACAGCAACGTTCCTATTGGCAACAGTCGGTCCCATCTATCTTACCTGCTATGGCATGAAGGAAGGAAGGCTGTTATTGGAAATAACATATAAAGAGGAAAACACAGTCTTAACAGGATGAAAAGCAATACCTTAGAGCTCAATTTTAAGATCTTATTAACTTTGTGTTTTCTGCCCTTCTTTCTTCTATGGTTACAATACCAGAGGAAAGACTCCTGTGCTATATTAGATTAAAGTACTGACTTGGGAACGATCATTCCCGTCTTGTAGTTCCAGCTCCAATACTCACATACTGCAGCAGGGCAATTCAATTAACCTTCCTCTGTATTTGCTTACCTTCCTGTGTAATGGGGATAATATCTGCAGAAAAGGGCTCTATAAAGCTTAATCTTTATAAAGTCCCTAAGATGAAATGGAAATGTGCCATACAAAATAAAACGTGCACAAATAAAAAGTGCATAAATAAGCCACTTTCTACTAGAGCTAGCTGGAAAAAACTACAATCAAATAATTATCCACCAGAGAATGCTCCTTTATTGACATCAAAATGCTTCAAAGAAATCACATTCACTGTGCTGCCATTCACTTTCAAAAGATTTCTTTTTTTGACAGTTTTTGAAGTGTGTGTGTGGGTTCATTTGTAATCGGAATGAAAAAAAAAAAACACAACATTTTAGAGTGCTCCATAAAGTGGCACTTATTTTCAGTAATTTTTAAAATGCTGATACGCATTACACACTTTGGAAATTTTAAGTCAAGAACTTTCAACTTTGCTTTAAAACATTTTATTCTTTTCCAAATTGAGTTTTGAATAAAGTTCTTTGTAATCTGAATATATGAAATATATGAATAAATGAATATCTTCAGTTTCAGTGTTAAAAACAAAATCTTCAATGACATGCTGCCACACCTTGATATCACTCTTGTAAAGTCAGTCTGGATTTTTACATTTAATTAGAACTATTCTTAATAGGTTTTAAAATAAATAATTTAATTTTTTATATTTAATAAATTATTCATTAAATTTAACATACTGATGAATCCAAATAACTTGATGGTGAATTAAGCCCTATTAACCCCAGGTTAGAGAGTCAGTCGGGTTTTTTATTTTACATTCTTTCTGAAAATATTATGTCACCTGAATTCACACTAAATATTGTATTTTTTCTGCCTCTGTAGAGTTTTAAATTTTCTTTTGAGTGAATATATATGAAAAACAGCCCTTGGAAAAATAACTACTATAGTAAGCTTTACTGATTTTTTTTTTTTTTTCTCCTCAGTTAATTTTATCTGCAGTTACAAACTGAACTGGGGGTAAGGAGGAAAGGCAGTGCAGGCTTAAGAAGTCCTTAACAAGTTATACAGTTATTACCTCAGACTTCTGCAACCCATCATATTTTTTTACTGAAATAAGCATGATTATCGCACCCTGAAGTGCACTTAAAAAGCGTCACAATAGATTGGTTTGCATTAAGAGTTCCTCCACAAGGGATATATGTTTTAAGCAAGATGCTTAAACCAATCTTTTTTTCCTATCATTTATGAAAGATTTTTATGCTCGGTCCTATGAGGTAGTTAGGCCCAGATCAACAAACAGATTAGAAGAAATTCAGGTACGTAGGTTGAAAGCAGCAGCCTTCAAATATCGTGCCTAGTCCCTGAGCTCCTATGGGATTTAGATTTTCACACGCAAACATCCTTAAATGCCCAATCTCCAATGCCATACATGCCTTAGTTGTCCAACAACGTCAAAACAACAGTCTCCTGTCTTAACTCCTCACAGACTTCAAACTACCCACCAAACCACGCACTCCCACTACCTTACAAGCACTTAAATATTTCTTTTAATTAAAAAAAAGGAGGGGGGGGGGAGAAGAGAGGTGTTATGGCGATACCCCCACCCACTGCCCCTGAAGCAATAGCTCCCTGGTTAGAGGAATTGCTTGACACTACATTAGGGTCCCTCAGGCAAGGATGGGTACCAAGGTTTCCCCTTCTCTCATACGTAAGCACTCTGGGGTTCAATCAAATGCTTGCCTACTCCTCATTACAGAAGTCTTACTGTCAACATTTCAACAGCTGCTGCTTCCATTCCAGTGTAGAATGGAAAGGTTTGAGGGTCTTTTGGCTTTAATTTTAGCCACAAAGTTTGAAGAATGCAAAAAGCTCCAATCTTTACTTGTAACTTCACACAGAGAACTACCCACCTATTTCCAACTACCCAACTGCTGCCTACATGCTATAAACACATAAGATTCATCAATAAGAGACAGTCAAATCCTTTTTACTGGAAATATGAATTAAAATTGGTTTGAATTAAATTTGTGGAGTCACCTGCAGACACCCATCTGCCTACAGTTTAAGATTATATTTAGTCTAACAAGATGCATTTTAAGCTATACAAAAATAAAGATTTAAACATTTAACCTTAAACCAGAGTTTCCTTACAGACATAGGCCACTCCAGCTATTTAAGTCAAGTAGACTAATCTTTATTTTCTAATTATTCAAGATCACTGACTCAGGGGATCAACATGCTCTCCAGGGCAGAAAGACTCTGCATGACAGAGTTGGAAAAAAATTTTATATGCAGTCAGATGTGGTTGGACAGTGATTCCAAAAAGACCTCTGACATAAATTTGCCTTCTCATGGCTTACCCAGATGCTGCACATCAGGTAACCCACAGTCATCAACCAGGTTCACACTTTTAAGCTCCTTGCAAATTCAAGGAAAAACGTAGCTCTGCTGAACTATAGTAACTCATTAAGGCACAGTACTTGGGCCAAACATTTGGGTCCTACAATGAAAGTGCAGCAAAACTTAGTTTATAAACACTGAATTGTTTGTTTAACCAATACTGTTATTTTGGCATCTGCTCAATTAGATCAGAAGACCAACAAGAAAATAAAGTTCCTCACTCTAGCCAGGAAGTATGACTGGCTGGAAAGGTTTAGGGAGATGTAATCACCAACACTAATGAATTAATCCATATCCTTCAAGGTATTTTTAAAATCAATATTAAACACACAAGTCACGTTTTTAACACAACAATCCAGAGTTGTGTTTTGGGTCCGTCCATCTCCCCAGAACATCCAAATAGACCTTGTTACCACATTCCTGGAGAAGAAGTGTGGATCCTTCTACGAAATGCCAACAGATGAACATCAGGCTTCTCTCACCACACACCCAGAAATACACACCCAAGAGTCTTTCTCTTAAGCAACTGCTTGGTTTTGTGGTCCTCTGGAAAGCAGGACATGCACATACATCCAAAAGCTAGGAACCTTCCCAGAAGCCCCAATAGTTACCATGCACAAACTGAGGTCAAAACATTTTATTTCCCTTTTCTTTAACAAGGCTAAAATAACACCTATGTTAAGAATTCTGTTTTATCATCAATAAGAAATAATGATTAAGCCATAATACAAAACATCTGGATTTTTTAATAAATTTCAGTTTCTACAATTGGGTGATAATTTTGAAATAATGGCTATTATTTAATGCAAATGTAGATCAGAACCCCTCTTCACAAAACTCAGTAAGAAGCCAAGAGAAAGCTACATTGAATTATTATTTTTACTTATTGTCAAGAGCCACAGATTAACTGCAGAGTTCCCTTGTGGTAAGCACTCCTGGGCACATAGTACCACCGATTCCTGCCCTGTTTGCCTGCTGCAGTCCTTAAGAGACATTCTCGCTATTGCTTTGGTTCGGCTTTTTCTAGAAAACAAATAGTAAGTGCATCCTCCTTTCCTCATACCCTAGATAATCTAGGGTGAAATTTCAGTAAATAAGTAGTAATGAAATTGATTGATAGCTCATTTTTCTGTTGGCTTCTGCCAGTGGTCTTTGGAACATAGCCAATATCTTACCTGTCAGAAGGAACTTGCAGTTTGCCCCTCACCCTTTTCCCAGCTAACACAAACGCAAACTTGTGACAGTCTGACGATGTGGCAAAGTTTCCAGCTCTCCAGTAGAAGAAAAAGTATTCTCAATATGACATAACAGGTGCTTCTGTGATTCATACCAATGGAGCTGTACATCAACCTTTACCAGATAGTTTATATACACGTTGTTTATGACTCTGCAGTAGTATTCATAGCTTGGTGTCTTATATCCACAAGTCTCAGATAGTACTTTTAGTAAGTGGTGACAGAGAGCAATGCAGAGATGGACCCCCTGGGGTGGAACTGCAATGCAGCTGTCAAACCAACACACACGAGAAGACCAAACTCAGGAAGGAGGGAAGGGGTCCACGTGTGCTGCTGAGGACCCAGCCTCCAGACAGCCTCACCACAGCAGCACAGTAGGGACCAACTCTGGAAAACCTCTGGTCACAAAAAGATGTGACCTTATGTGCAACTCTTCCTGATCAGAGCACCATCCTAAAGCATTCACATTTACCTCTACAGTGAAGCTGAAGATATTTAATACTTTTTCTGCTTGGCTGCCCTTTTATCACCCAGCCCCTTCTTAAGGTCTAAGACTGCTGGCTTTTGAAATGGCCCTCTTTCACCATTATGTGCATATCATTTGTAGCTATGAAGGTTTAACTGATGCGATCTTCAGTCGCAGTATATTTACTGTTTCATTTTTCTCTGTGGTGCAACGCCCTTGCATTCATTCGTTTTCGTTTTGTTTGGTTTTAAATTTACTTTTATACAAACATCCCCACTTACAGAATCAGAGGTCACCAGAAAATAGAGCAGAGACGAAGTAGGCTCCTGATATCCTCTCCAGCATTATACTTAAACTGCTGTATATGTTCACTCTGTTGTACCCTCCACCTGTTTTCAGCCACCAAATGTATTGCTTTCTCTGTCAACTACAAATTCGATTTAGCTACTATACCACCTAACTTCTACTTGTGCTCACATATGATTAGATTTTACCTTCAACTGCTTCAACTTAGGCTATCTAACAATTCATGTTTCAGTGTCAAATGTATAAGCAACACCCATGTTCCATCACGTTCAAGGAAATTATTCCAACTAGGGGATGTAGTTTATTAAACAAATCACTTCATTTTGCAGGATATGTATACTTCTGTTTCTTCTTCCAGGTACATTATGTACTTTTCTGCTCAGTTTTGTGAGAAGCATAACCATCGTACAAATCCAGTCTCTGTCCAAAGAGAAAATACTGCTTATGCCAGTATGTGTGCCTCTGCCCCATGCTTCACACTGCTCCTTTCAAGCAAACTGTTTGCATTTTGGAGATTCCTCCAAAGACTTTTTCCTTTGCCTTGCTTCTGTTTGTTTCTTTGGGTTAGACGCTATGCATGTTTCGGATTGAAAGTTAGATAATGCCATTATGTCAGAAATCTATTATTGTTGTCAGAAATAACAGAATATTCTTACCATATTTCACCCCCCAAATGGCAACAGGGATTTCCTTTTTTCAGACTGGTTCTCAGACACCATCGTGTTCAGGCATCTCTATGGAGGTTATACTCGCATGCTTCGCATCAGTCTCAAATATGCAAATAAAATCGAGCAGATCTTTGAGCTTTTATATGAAGCTAATAGCACAAACATTTTGAGTGTTACATTACTTATTTCTGTGATAAACTGATATCTGATTTGTTGTGCTTTCCTTAATTGCATGCTAGCAAACAGCTATTGGCTCAACAAAACACAAATAGGTACCACCTTCCTGCAGATCTCTCCTTTCAGTAATTCTACTTGTCTTTATGCAGCAGCATATGGCAGAAAGCACCAAGTGATCAAGGAGTAGAACTCAAGTTTCAAAAAAAATTTTTTTTTTTTACTAAAATCCATTACTAATCTGTTTATAGATACGGCCTTCTTTTTCTACAGCACTTCTATTACTATGAAATCTTTAACATAGCAAGTAGCATGATGAAGAGAGGGGATATGTGCTCACAAAGTTCTTATTAGAAAATGCATAATGCACAGCAGCAGGAGTACTGCATATGCTATTACAGTTCTCATAGTAAATGCCCATCCCACACTGTTCCTTTCATATAGTGGGATCAGGAGGATATGAACACATGATCTTTTAGATCTCTCTCTGCCTCCCATGGTAATGGAGAAGCTGCAAGAGGAATAGACAACATGGCTGGCTGTACCACGGACTCCTGAAGACACTCATAGCTAACAGCTAGCACAGGATTTTTTTTTTTTTTTCCCTTAAGACATCCTTTCTGCCCACACTTTTCTGTGCTGCTAGTCGTAACATTGTTTGTATTGCCACAGGACAATGGCAGGTCCAATATTGTGGTTCCTGAGCGACTTGCTCATCTCTGAAGCAAAACTGTGCCCTACTAAGGAAGTCAGATGTTAACAGATACCACTGAATATGTATTTTGCACATTCATGCCAGAAGTATTATGAAATCAAAGTGTGATAAACAGCTGAGATTTGAACCCTGTTTCGAACACTCACTGAAATGATTGAGTATAGCATCAGTTAAATACATACAAAATGCTAGTTACATCAATGTTAAAAATGAGACCAGAGGCTTGGGTCAACAGGGATTGTGAACTGCCCAGAACAACCAACCTCAGTTTGCAGAGGAGAGACAAGAGCACCCAGTCTCCTGGCTCCCAGCCTATCCCACCTTCCATTTACTAAAAGCTTTTATGCTGAGGAGGAGGGAGTGAATTGCCTTTTTTTTTTTTTCCCTTTTTTAAATGACAGTATATTACCATAGCTAAGTGACACTTAGCATAACAACCAGGCCAAAAATATTTTGGGGTTTTGGGGGGTTTTTTTGAACCAACTACAGAATAAGTGAGAAAGAGATGGCAGAGACAGCCAACTGCAGGCATACAGCAAAATAGGGGAAAAAAGTGTTGGTAGGAGCTGCAGCAACACCACAGACCTAAAGATTTTGAAGCCACAAATACTTAGGAGGCTTGCAGAGACAGTCAAGTACAGATTAACTGGGTTCTAAGAAGTTCACTGAGGAAGCAAATGTTTGGGAGGTGGGAGCATCGTGCAGTTCAAACCACCTTCACAGAACTCAAGTGGAAACTTTTAGTTTGAGAGCTGTTTTTCCTAGGAGCAATGCAGAGTACTTGAGAAAATTCTGAGATTTTTATGTTCTGCCTTACTACCATCCAAATCCATGGTATTACAAAACTTCTCTCAGCATTTCACCATGCAAGAACTTTAAGGAGTTCATGGTGCAGACAGTCAGAAAGTCAGACAGAAAAAAAGCACATAAAAGACCTAAGACAATGATCAGCAGGGAAAAGATTTAACAGTTGAACAGAAAATAATGCAAAAATAAGTTCTTTGTCCACACACATGTACTGACCTCAGGAAATGCACTGCATGTGAGGTAGAAGAGAAAAAAAAATAAATTTCAAAATCCTATGGAAGTCTGCTTTCAATAAATATACAACACTGTCTGCTTAGTTGCTGGCTGGGGTTAAACCATGACATT
>WAAD01016094.1:111062-122554 GCA_013389945.1 Fregata magnificens
AAAAGAAGCATTAATAATTAATAAAGATTAAGAGCATAGTGATAGAACAAACCACGAGGTGCACACCAGCACACAAGCCTTACCTTCCCTTTATCTTTCTCCCTTCCACGGGGTGGAAGAGTATAAAAAGAAGAGTACTAACAATATTGCAGTGTGATCAGTGCTGAAAGATAACAGCCTCAACCTTCTGGCTTTTAGTGTAACAGGATTTCCATTGTACTAACATATTCAAAACAGCTACTGAATTAATGTTACCTGAATTAATTTTTTTATTCCTTCTTTTTAAAAAAATTACTTGAATGATATAATGGAGACAAAGCTGACAGACAGCTGCATTTTGACATTTTCTTTTCAATTGTCTAGAAGCCACCCATCTATTCAGAGATGCTGAATGGGAACTGATGAAGGTAAAGTAAACAGAGGTTTTCTTCTTGAAGAACTCCATCTCTTTCATCAGACAAATTGTAAGGAAGTGGCCGTTCCCAGCTGCACAGGGCTGAATGAAGAGTCCCTGGCAGCATTTGTGCACAGACAGTGTGAAAAAAGGCATCGCTTGTGGATACACACCAAGACAGATCTTCCTCTGCTCTGCTGCTCCCATTTAGGGTTGTTGTGATGAGGAGAAGGAGCAGCAGCGATTCAGGAAGTTTAACTAAGAAAAACAACCAAAAACCCCACACAACTACCACTAATAACTAACATTATTGAAAGATTCTTTAAGCAAGTAGTTTACCGCTAGGGTAATATCAGAAGCAACTGAAACATCAGCATTTTTAATTAAATCTCATTAAATTTTTAAAATCTTTTTGTGGTCTTAGAGGACAGGAGATCTTTCTTGACTGAATCTTCTTTAAGTGAATAGCAATTATTTAAGCCTTACACAATTTGAATCCTTACTTATGCATTAATATACAAATTAATCATAGTTTCTTGGAAGGAAACCTTAAATTAAACATCTTCTGATTATTAGCGTAAGGTGAAAAAATGATTCCCCTAGAGTTCTCCAAGAGAGCTAGCACACCAAGGTTAATGCTTCATTATCTTCAATTCTTCTGAATCGTGGCAACACGGGTTTAGACTAGGGTCTTCCTTAGGTTTTCCTTTGTATTACTGTTCGATGAGAAATCAAACGTTATGGAGATGTATTTCTGCTACACCATTTGTTAAAGCAGGAGGGAGGGGGCACACAGATTTGGGTAGATGCCAGGTGCAATGCAATGCAACTGAACTACATTTTAACTAAAACCACCTTGTTAATAAGGCCATCATACAACTCCTGTATAGACAAATTAATCACAGAATCATAGAATCTTTTGGGTTGGAAGGAACCTTTAAAGATCATCTAGTCCAACCCCCCCTGCAATGAGCAGAGACATCTTCAACTAGATCACGTTGCTCAGAGCCCCGTCCAACCTCACCTTGAATGTTTCCAGGAAGGGGGCGTCTACCACCTCTCTGTGCAGCCTGTCCCGGTGTTTCACCACCTTCATCATAAAAAAATTTCTTCCTTAAATCTAGTCTGAATCTACCCTCTTTTAGTTTAAAACCATTACCCCTTGTCCTATCACAACAGTAGTCAATAGTCAATTTATCTGTAAAACGTCAGGAACATTCCTTTGAGGTATAAGTACACATAATCAGACTTTCAGGCCAGAAGATATTATATGTTTACACAAAGATTTTTTCTGATCTCCTGTATGTTGCAAATCTCATTTCAATCATTTATTCTGCTGTATTTAATTCTGCTAGTGCTAGCTTGCCAGAGCAGACCTGCCAGCACAGCACAGAGGCGTGATGAGGAGTGCTGGGGGCTGGAGAACCTTCACAGATTCTGGTAACTCATCCCTGCTGATGCTAAAATCTGGACCTCCTGCATCTGTCTGTAGCGCTAGAGAGGAGAATGCTTTAATTCTTGGCTTTCTGTCCTCAAAATTCCTCTCCGCTATTATTGTGTTAATTTCCAATCTTTGATTTGGTTAGCAAACTGAGCCCTGAAGTTTTTTATTCAGAGGTATTTCTCCTAAATCCTTGTTCATGTGTTCTTTTCAATCATTTCTTCCTCCTTCCTTAACACTTCTTTTCAATACAAATATCAAAAGGGTCCGCTGTCTAGGGTCAGCCTCACCAATTTGAACCAGGTTTTTTTATATATATATANATATATATACTTGTATATTCTCATATATATATTAAAAATGAATCTACAAATATCACTAGCATTTTCTTCTACAGCACCACCTAGGGGACCTGAATTTGGTTACTGGCCCTTTCAAAGTCCAAGTGTTTCAGACTGATTCCCAGCCCCATGACTGGGGTCTGCCTTCCTTGATTTTAGACGTCTGCTGCTTCAACTGTATAACTCTTTTGGTTTCACTGTCATAGTTGTTTACCGTTTTGATAAAATGTGTAGACAGCGTAATTGTCAATGATTTCATCTTTGTTTCTCGATCATTAACAAAAATTATTTTAAGCTCCGAAGAGATGGACAGGCTTCTTTTTGAAGCGCCACTTTTGAGATGGCAGCCTATTCTTAATCCATTTAGCATATGCTTTATTGATAATGTAGTTAGTGCACTAAAGTGATGAGCACATTCTCAACTTCCTTTCTTTTCTTCCAGGACTGCTTACGTATTTTATATTAGGACTCACCAGAAATAATGCATAACCTGTCCTGGAAGCAAGGAAAAGAAGCTGCTCTCTCCTTTCCCAACGAAGGCCAACGGACTGCTAAATTCATGCTGCTTTTGCTGCCTTCCGTTCAGTACAGGCAAGGTACCTCCCAGCAAAGGAACAGCTTTCAACATTTCAGGCTGTTACAGGCGACTGCTCTTACATCTTTCCTCCTCAAGCAGGTGACGTGATCCTCAGGCTCTTTGCATGGTTTCCCTTTGCGTGACCTTCCTTCCCTTCTTGGCTGCACAACCTGGGCTGACTTCCCAGTGCCAGCCTCAGCCAGCTCTTTTTAAGCTCTTACCAGGGCAGCTAGAAATCTCAGGGGTGACTGGGGGCACCTAAAGCTTTGGTAAGTCTGAAGGGGTCAAGGGAAGAAATGCTCTCCTTTGATTTACAGAGAAAGGCCAACAGTCAGAAAGCTTCCTAATGCTTTTATTTTCCCTCCAGTTCACACTCATTCACTGCAGACAACATTGGGTTTTCTATCCCTCCCTTCCCAAACCACTTAGTACTAGTGGGTATATAGCCTTCCACATGCTGTTTCACTTTTCCCTGCATAGTGGTGGAAATACTGGTGTATCAAGACATTTTCAGCCTCTGTCACCTAACAAGCAAGGTATAAATTTCTTTAGACAGAGATTCCTGAATTCTGCCTGAGCTGCACTTTAGGTGCTCTTTTTTTCCATTGCATACAGTCTTTCACTAGAGAATGAAAACAGTGGCATAAAGCATAATTATTAAAAGGAACGGTAACATTAAAATACATTGGGGAGGAGTAGGGGTCTGCACCCCCCAAGGCTGAAAGCTAAGCCCCTTATCTTGCAGACTTGCCATTAGTGTGCCTTAAGTACTCTGCATAGGCACAGAGTGGACTAATTGAACTAGTTACAGTTGAATTCACCTCCAGGATGAATTTAAAAACCAAATAAAGAACTAGCTTTTGCAAAATAAGCAGTTTTTAGAAAATGGCAGAGATATTTTACTTTGGGTCTGCTTTAATTTCTGAACAAGGCAGGACACAACACATGCTAACAACTGCCGTGCATTATACAGATAAAAGCCAACATGGGAGGCAGAGCAGCAACTCTAGCAATATACCACAATTACTCAGACAGAGATTAAAATGTCAATCTCGACTAAACTGACCTCATTCATTTCAATTTTTCCTGATTAAACATGCCTGTTTCTTCCTCTACAAAATTTCAGAATAAGTTATAAATGTCATTTATTCCAAAAGTATTTCAGACCAAAAGAGTTGACTAGGCGTATATTAGACCATGAACGCTATTGGACGAACTAAAGAAACAAGCAAAAACTGCAAATAACTCCTTTCCCTTCTATCCAATAAATGAAACATCTCCTAAATGTATCTTTTAAAGATCATTTATAAATCAAAAGTATCACTTTAAAATTACTTCTAAGAGCACTAAATTTCAACATAATTTCAAGCAAACTAAACAAACCTGCTATCTTTTGATACAAGCACCTTTGGAGGTAGTTCTAGATGTTGGCCATAGTCTTAGTTGAAGGCTGATTCTAATCAGTATTTTCAAGTTTTCCCATGAATACCTGAAACTGGCATAATGATTTATTATTTTGCAGGAAACTAATCCAATAAGCTAAAAGCATACATTTCTAAAAAGGAAAGCTTAAATGACTTTTTTTATATATATATTTTTCAAAAATATAAAAAATATCTGTCTTTTCAACTTACTGTATTCTATTTCTCAAAAACTATGTCCATCTTTTCTATTAACGGGTATATATATTTTTAAGGAAATACGCAGTTTGAAACTAACCAGCTTTTCAAGAAAAAACATTGAAAATTAAGAGCAAGGTACACTAACAATTTATTTTAAGATAGATGTGTGTACATGTGAGAAGATTACCATATGGTGATGTAACCTTTGTTTATGCTTTTAATAGAGTAAGCAAAAATAGTCTACCATAGCCAAGGAGGAAAACCAATGGTACTCACGTCAAGTAAAAATATTTTCTAGCAAAACAACTATCAATATAACTATACAGTAACATGAGAGATGCGTACAGGTGAGGAAATGTTGAGGAAAAATCTCAAGCTCTTTTCTAATGCGTGTTAACAAATGATACCACCTACCTGAAGCCAGTTTCATCTAGTCTTAAGAAGAAAGAAAACAGCATACATAAATTGGACAGAAGTATCTCACTGACTTTACAATATCTCACCAGTGAATTGCTTTTTAAAACGAGCATTTTCTTTTAAGATACATGAAAGCTTGAATGCTTTCATAGCATTCCAGGGTGTTTAACAAATTCATACATTGATGAAGCATAATTATGCAAGACATTGTACAGTAAAAACAAGCTAGGTACTTCACACCACGCAAAAAGGTGTGACAAATTCTCAGATGTCATAGATATAAGCTTTGGTAGGGCAACAAGAAAACACAGTTTGTATTAGGTAGGTATTCGAGTGGAAGAGAACTGAGCAGTGGACATGCAATGGTATCTTTATGGAAATGGCCATTCATGGGTGTCAGTACTGCACTATAACCCCTTGAGCCTGTTAGTGAGAACCATTACACAGGTGGAAACTTTTAAGTTATACATTCAAAACAGATCTTTGTTCATTTGCAACCAGATATCTGATGTCATTTGTAGGAATGAGCCTTAACCTTGAACCAGCAGCAAAATTTCGTTTTAGACAACTGTATCATGCCTGCAGTTTAAATGCATCACCTCCTATCCTAAACTGTCATATGGCATATGTGCAGATTTTACATTTCCTATATATTGCCTCAGAGACTGCTATGCTTCAGGAGCGAGTGAGGTGATCCTTGTAGTCTTTAAAGGTTCAGCTGTAGCAGAAAGTTTTATGCTTCAGCCATACCCAGTCTCCTTACAGCAACAGCATTCCTTCTCCGTGCTACCATTTCATCTCCTCTACATATATGGATATTACTAGACTAGCATAAATATGCTTATAGTATGATTTAGCCCAGTTCACGAACTAGAATGAGGTATGGAAACACAGAATTACCCATGTGACATGTTTCATAGAAAAACCAGATTGCAATGAAAATAGTATCAGTAATTTCTCAAGTACATATCAGAATGGATTATTAAAACATAACATCTGTCAGTATTTGCTGAGACACAGTCTGTACAGTAAGTATATTGCTCAGATAACGTAGTACTTCATATTTGCTCCAACTCAAAATGGTTTCTGCTAATAATAAAAATAAACATTGTTTAAACCAGCTATACAAGACAAAGAATCATTCCACTGTTCACAAAAAGTATTTAAGCCAATAAATCTTTAGTTTACCTGGTGCAGCTTTTCACTTTTCCAAATGGTAATTAATTAAAATAGAACTTGAAGAAACAAGAGATTTAATGAGAAAAGGTCCATGCCACAGAAAACTCAAACCATGTTAAAATGGGAGTGTCTTCCACAAATTGAATGTTTCGGTTCAGGCTCCTCTAGTACTAATACTATAGCCCTAGGTTCAAAATAAACTGAACTTTAATTCAGGTATTCTTGCCTTGTAGTCCGTCGTGGTTTCAGAGTTCAAAACAGCAAAGTAAAAATACAATTTTAGAAAAGATAAGCACTTCTCTAAGACCAATGTAACATGATGCTAAGAAAGAACTAAAGCACAAAAAACAAACAAAAAAACCCAAACACCCCACCGTTCCATCTCAGTTCTTGTGCAGATGCTGCAAACCTGAAAATGCAAGCAGTTGGAACTGCACTAACAATGCTCATATACCTGGATAGTACGGTAATTCCTCTTAAGTCTTTTATACAGGAATCAGGAAGAAATTTCAGTCCAACATAATAAATTTAATTGGACCCCGTTTCTATAGAGGTGAATGCATTAACCTCTATTGGCTCTTATAGAGGAAGAATTCAGCACGTACTTTCCTCGAGCATGCTGCTGGGAAAGGACTGGGCACAACATTTGAATTGATTCCAGCTCCATTCATCTCAGTTAAACACCTGATGATCAAAAGGATGTTCAACTTATTTCTCACAGATCTACACTGGCACCCCAGAAAAGGCTATTCAGTATCCAAAGTGACAAATTGGGATCATTATGAACTTCGTATGATTGTTTTACAACTCTCCTACCACTGATTAGTAACTCTAGTTGGCTGCTATTTCCATGGCAGAGCAGCATACCAAAACTGACATACAATTGCAGGCACCTTATCTTCAGTTAAAGTTAAATCAAAAATAGGAGTTGAGAAGAGGCGTACCAGTAGTTACAATTTATATTCTGACAGTGGGTAAAAAGCCAACATCCTGCAAAAATTTGAAAATATAAACAAAAGGATACCTTTATAACATCACAGCACCTGTGATGAGAGGTTTGGGTGAGACCACAGTTTTTCTAGACTCTAGATGTACAAAGCATCTAGCAGAGACCAAAAAGCAGGTGGAGGAAAGATGAGGCAAAACACAGTAGGCAGTTACAATATTTAGTCAAATGCTTTTCTCATTATTCAGTTCCCACCACAGAAGCCAACAGAGACTTTGAATGAAAGAGTGAAGGTTTCCAGCTCCTCAGTCTTAGACAAGCATTCACTCCCTGCTGTTACCTCAGGGAAACGCTAACAGTGTTTTGCAATCATACTCATATCCGAAAGAAGCAATGAAGCTACAGTGAAGCCTTACAAAAGCAGTTTATAACCCCAAAATTGAACTTCAGCTTGAAAGCTGTTCCAGTTTACATTTCAACTCTTTGTTTCATCCATGAAAGTTTCCACTTGTTGCTTAAAATAGCAAAGGCGGAACATTTTTGTTTACTTCCACACAAGAACAAAATTCCCCGAGATATGAAGGCAATGAAGAATATACGTACTTGAGAGAGTAGAACACCTTCTGTGGTCAAATTATTCAAGTACTTTGTATATAGAATTAGGTATAGCGGGGAGAGTGCTCTGTTGTTACTTTTTTGCCTATTGGTAGAAAGTAATTATTGACAAACTAATGAATGCAATTTTCATATTCTTGCAAACACTTATATAAAAAGAATAAGAAAATGATCTAAGAAATGCAACTACTGTACCTATATTAACCTATAAGTATGCATATATGCCCAGACAACGTAGCCTTGGCTCATTCCATCATTTTAAATGTAATTATGTAGGACTCAGTGAAAAGAGCTCTTTTCCTCCTACTCCCACTTGCTCATCACTGCAAGAAAGCTATCGTCTGGTCCTATGAGCAAAAAAACCTCTCACGTTAACTGTACATGATGACAAGAAGGGAATTTTGAGCTTCTGAAGACATACTACATCTATGCACATGTAATTAAAACTGAAGAGAAGAGCAGTCACCATTTATGGAAGCTTCTGCCAGACTCCTGCAAACCTGGAACAAGAAGTAGGGGTTGCAGAACTGTACTTGCATACACATACATTTATGTATTTAGTTATTACTCCTGAAAGAAGGTGCCAGTAAGCAAACAACTCCCAAGAATATAACCTCTACTAAGATTACACGTGAAGGGGTTTGGGTTGGGCTTTTGGGTTTTTTTTGTTTTCTTGGTTTGTTTTTAGGTTTTTTTGGTTTTAATATGTTTTTTGCTGTGATTTTGTCAGCAAAGAATTTAATTTGCTTTACGCTTGAAGTGACTCAACTTTTAGACCTCTTGCATTGTTTCTTATATAAACACAAAAGAAACTCAGAATTATAAATCTTTTCTCTTTTAAATAAAACTGTGAAGCCAACAGATTTAATTAATTTTGTGGGGTTCAACCTGAACTACTATTGTTCAAGATTTTTTTTCTGGCAAAACAGAGACCAAACTGAATCATCTTCTGTCAAACAAATACATTATTCTCAGCCAACTAGGAAAAGGCATGTAAATACAGAGTTAGGTTTGAAAGAAAAGCCGACGCACAGGGTTTACAACTGTCACTCAGGCAGAATGGTATCCTCAGAGGCAGTGGAGAATTGAACCTGTGGGTTCAAGCATACATTTCTGACTTCTCAAGAACACATTTAAGTTTGAGACTATAATGTTTTCCTTGGCAGGGCTTTTTCCAAAGGCTTTGAATGATGAACAGGAACAAGGTACACAGAGACTGTCAGTCCCAGCTGTGCTCCTGCCCTTGCTGCACAGACAGCCCAGCTACTCCTGAGGTAGCTCCAGGATTTCTGCATTTGATAGTCAAATGCTTTCAGGCAGAGCAGTGGTAACTTCAGTTCCCCTAAAAACCCAAGGACAAAGCATAACACTTGGAGGGCTGCTCAGTGATCTGCACAGTGACAGCAGGGGGCACAGCTACAGGACAGCTATCTCCCAAGTCACTCACATGCCACTCTTCCCTTCGTGAGACACAGGCACTGGACCCTCCCATTGAAGCTATACCACGGGATATGAAACATATGGAGAAAGAAAACATCTGACTTGCAATTAGGACAGAAAGAGGGATGCTTGCTAAGGAAGGAAGAGGGATGTGACTTGCTCAGGTGGATGCTAGCTGGTTACACAAGGTGTAACCATGACCTGCAAGCAATGCAAACCAGAAGAGCCGGATGTTTGGGGCAGTCTCCAGAGAAATGACCACAACAACGTTCAAAACTCCTTAGAACAAAGCACGCAACGCTACCTTGGATGGTGAATGAATGATCTATCCTAAGCTAATGATTTCCCCCTTCTTATCCAGTGATGCTCCTACCACTGCTGAGTTTTGTGGATGTGCAGGCATTGAGCTAGGCTGCTTCTAAGCACTCCCGGTCCAAAGCCTTCTCCCGAGAACACATTCTTTGCCTGATCAACTCATCTCTTGACCTGCAAAGATGTTTCACCCAGCCCTTGGGCTAAAGAGCAAATCTACCCAATCCAAATAAATTGTCTCCCTTTACTTGCTGAGAAAGCAGAACAGCTCTTAAATTATCTTTTCTGTTTCCTTTTCAGTATTCAACCTGACTGCTTTCTACAGTTAAAAGTAATCTCATAGCAGAAACTCTTCCATTTACCCCAAAAGGGGATTAGGCCTTCTTGGAAACATTTTTAAAATAAACAGTTTCCTTACCCTGTTTAAACAATGATTGTTTAAGCCACGGAGTCAAAATGACTCAGAGGAGTTGTACTTGTCATTGTACAATATTCAGCATGATCTACAATGTGACCAGGCAGCAATGACCTGTATTAATCATGGGCCAAAGTATAATTAAGGTAAAATTAATGGACTGTGATGGTCTGGCAATTGCTGTCCATGTTCTCACCCTTTCTGCTGGCTTGCCAGACTACTGTGCTTCTGGTGGAGAAGTGGTCTGCAACTGAGGCAGAGCACAGGAATCCCTTTTGCACAGAGCAGATTCATAAACAGACAAAAAAAATAGACTCAAATTGTGTGAGCATACGGAGGAATTCTTTCCACCCTGATTACAGCAACAGCTATTGGGCAGAAGAGCACTGGCAAATCTACCTAATTCAAAACTGCCCTGTCACTATGATCAACACGAGCTAGAAAATTGCCTACTAATGTACTATCCCTGACCGTAAGGGAGAAAACATTTCACTTATGATCTGTTATGTGATTTAAAATACCATGTCTTTGTATAAACAAAGTCTATAATCTTCCAATATCAACCCTAATTCTGCCTTTCTTCCCCTGTACAAGAGCTTCCAAATGTCTCAGTCCACAATTGCCTACACTCACTCATTTTTTTTCTCCAACATACACAATTGACTTCTCTCCTGTGACACACTTATGGTACTGATTGCAGTTCACATTAATGGTGAAACACCTGCTGTACTGACACATAGCAGTACGGACTTATATTTGTCATTGAAGGATTTTTCAGCAACCCAGCTTGGGGAAATCTTTGACTACTACAGCCTTATAGTTGAGTGAGAAATATACTGCAGCCTCAGAAATAACAAACTGCTTCAAGAAAAAAGCTTTAACAGCTGGCTGGGAAACTGGAAACCCACTTCCTAACTACTTCCTCTAGCTGAGCATCCGGAAAAAACATCATCACTTGGCCTATCTCGTGGTCAATGTCCCATGGCCTTAACTGCCACAGAATAAAGCAAATTTTTGGGCGGGGGCTAGTTTTTTGTTGAAGCAGTTTAGCAGCTCCATTTTTCAGAGGGCAAAAAATGAAACCCTTTGCATAAATGATTCATTAGTAACCAGCAGTTTACAAACTCGCAAGTGTATTGAGATACAGCTGTGTCCTACCATGATGGAATCATGTTAAGATTATATACAAAGACTTCTAGGATATTTCTTGATATTTCTACTCTTGATATTTCTCCCTCATTGAGAGGTGCTTGTGTGAATGCTTACACGTGTCCAAGCTGGGAATACATGCTAGTGAACTGTTTCAACACCACTTCCCATTATCTCACATCTGCCATTGCCTCCAGGCTCCCAGTCCCTCACTATCAGACAACTTCTATTGTCTCACGGAAACTGAAAATATCTATCTAGATTTTCAAGACATAATGGTAATGCTGAAGTTTTAAAGCACTGATGCGTCAAATCCATGAATGACAGACACTTAAACTTCCCCAGTTCCTCCCCATTGACTGGAGTTATTATAAGCTTTAAACTCTCTTGGGTGGCCAGCCTGTCTCTGCAGTCAGGTAACTGTCCTCCTCTCCTTTCTCTGAATTTTAACTAAACAGAGAGAACTAATAGAAACAGCAAAGGGGAAACCCCATAGCACTAACTCAGTGAAAATTAGACAGTATTGTGTCCATCTGCTGCCTAAGCTAAAGAGTTCAAAAGTTTTCTGAGGTGGTAATATAGCTGTTACGGAACTGCAGAGATCCATCAGTCATGCCTGAAAAATCAGATAAGTTCCCTTGACT
>WAAD01016095.1:0-10141 GCA_013389945.1 Fregata magnificens
TTTTCCAACCTTAATGATTCTATGATTGTATGAAATGGGCGAGTGGTAGAGACAAGAACAGTCTATTTGAGCTACCGGTGGAAGGGCCCAGTGGTTGGATTTTAAGAAGAAAATGGGGAAAAATCAACAGTGGATGAATCCACTAATAATGACTAACCAACCAAGACAAAGCTGGCTATACATACATACTGGGCAATCTATGAGTTCTGATTGACTTGTATATGTTCTGGGTCAAGGGCTTCCTATAAAGCAGTGCCTTGAATCCATGCCAGAAATGAATGCAATTAAACAACTGCTGCACTGATGGAGCTTTTATGGACCTACCGAGTAGTTCTCCTTTACTGCTGACGTGAAAGATAAATTCTACCTTTAAGTCCCCGTGTTCCTAATGTGCATGAGTAAGGAAACTGCATAACAAAATAAACCCCATAACAGCTTTCGGAGGCATTTAAGGCCCACTCTTGCTTATATTCATAAAACAATGCAAGGTTATCATCAAAATTAGGTTATGTGGGAAAATCTCCTGAGGAAAATCCAGGAATGAACAACGAGTTAAGGCAAGTAAGTAGACTTACAACGTTACTAGCCATATAATGACAGAAAATAAGTAAAGGTAATGAGATGAGGCAAGAAAAATAAAATCAAGTAGCTATGGTGAGGATTGTTTTTAGAAATAGAGATCATAACTTAGCTTCTGCTGAAAGCAACAGGGTTATTAGAATATAAGCTCTAACTTTGTTTTCTGCTAAAAACAACCTTGCTTATTTAATTCACCCTGGCCTGCATCGTGCATACAATACTGCAATAAAATACAGTCATGGCTCATAAACTGATACTTAAAATGAGCACTAAAGCTTCCAGAACTACAGAATACGAGGCTGTGCTGTTTTCAGAAAGTGCAGTTGGCCACTGAGCGAAGGGCACATGAGTATCATAACCATGGCTCAGGCTCTTGAATCAGTTTCTTGCTCATTTCATGGGCATCCAGGACAGTATCTATCTAACAGTTTTCTCTCCCTTGTTTTCCTCAGCTTCTCCTATACCTGCCCCACTTTTGAAAACTGCTGCTGGAAATAACTAGATGTCCTGAAAGGACAGAAGACATTTAATCCTGTACTCGTGCCAGTCACTGTCCTGATGAATACTACTAAAAGGCTAAAAAGGAGGTGTGCAGCTCCACACAACTCTTCTGGTGTTGAGGTATTTCTTGGTCCCACCGCTAGTAGGACTTTTCCTCACTGCCTGGGGCCAGCTTTGCCATAGCATCCTTCTCCAGGCTTTGTTCCCCTCCCTGCTGTCAGCTCTTCTGGAATTGTTCCCCCTGCCCCTTTCAATACATTCCCAGTCAACCCCTAGAAATAGCACTTGACACTCTTAAGAAGGGCTTTTTGTAAACAGGATTGGGAATTTATTTCCTTCATAAGATAGATGTCATCTCACAAGTACAAGGGTACAACATATGCTTTGCAGAGCAATGCTTTCTCTTAACATACCTTTCTGCTGCTAATGAGAGATTTTTGGTTATCTGCTGACATTGACTGGTAAAAGACACTAATGTCAAGATAGTTCTTCCCCAACCAGTAACAGCTGATAACAGAACTGGGTCATGATCCTGAGCCCATAACAGGAAGGGACTTGATATAGGCAGCTTAAATGCTGCCAATGGTGACAGCATGCTCTGGAAGGACACAGAAAAATGGAGAACCAAGTCCTACAGATACTGAGACACCTAGATTCTTAACACTGCAAAGGATAAGAGATTAAAAAAATTTCCATTTGAAAGACTTGTTTGAGAGATCTGCTTTCATATACCACATTCAAACTCTAAAATCTTCAGGCTTTAGTTAAACTTTCAATGCTCAAGCTCCCATTAAGGAAAAACTCATATTTTTGGAAGCTGAGATGGATTTATCCAACCAGCTCAAGAGATGAAATATATACATGAGAAAACATCCACTCATACAGGATAGATCAAGAACCACTGAAAGCTTCTAAAACTTTCATTTAAATCATTCATGCTGAGATACTCCAAACAAGTATGGCATTTAAAACCCTTCTAAATGAATTGCATAAAATTGTGCCATTTGTTTTACAAATGTTTCTAAAACAGACTGGTAACACTCTGGACTCAATGCAAATTCAAGAACATAGCATGGGAGCTTCCCTTCCTTCTGAACTAGCTCATTTCACAACTGTGTAGCAACACTGTGCAATTGTCTTATGCAGAAGTGGGGGCTGCATTAAGTCCTCTCTCTGTAAAGGGGAGGCAGCTACTTATATCAGCAACTCTAAACACTTCTATAGGCACTGTTAGGCTAAAGGATCAGTATTTTTTAATTACAGTGGACAGCATTCTGTAGACAGTGAAGGTTAGACTTTGTCTGTACATGTATGCCAACTGTCTGAATTTGACCTACTACAGTATTTACAGCCCAGGTAAGGAAACCAAGTGTTTGCACCTTCCAGTATTTGGTTGTCTCAATAGCAAGGTGATGGTGGCTTAAACAAGTGCATGTGTATTACAGGCTTATCTAACTGAGAGGCATAGTAGTGCTATATCTAAAACAGTTTTGTGGTGGGTTTTTTGCATCGGTTTGCTTCCAAAGTATTAAGAAGATCAAATGATACTTTGGCCACTATCACATCAAAAGATATATCTGCTCCCACCCCAGAAGTCTGAGCAAGATCTTTCACTATTACTTGATTTGTTGGAGAAAGCATAAATTCTTCCCTCTGTGACTATAATGTATGTTGGTTTATAAAATACATTTTCTATAAGGGTAATTTTAAAAAGCATTCTGTCCAGGTCTAAGAGTTGTCACAGAGCAGCATCTAACGTTAAGCTGGCGTGGCAAGAAAAAAATGTTAACTTGCAAATGACGAATAATTTGGCTATGATCTTCAAGATTTTTTAAAATTTATTATGCCACAGGAATTGAGGTTTCATTAGTATCTTGCATATGTATTAACTCAAGTCACCCATACTTGCTGTACTGTAGTCCAAGATGTCTAGTCTTTCAAAGCCTAAGATATTTGAACAAAGTCACTTGCAAAGCACATGACAAGTACCCGTTAATAAGACAGATTTAAGTTTCAGAACCTTAGCCAAAGGTTCAAAGACATGAACTCTTGGAGATGGTCTAAACTGTATATAAAACCAAAATTAGTCTGACTTGTCTTTTACATGACTACTTAGGCTAAAAAGAACATTAATACAAAGCATCACTAAAAAAACCCAACCACAACAAAAAAACCCACCTGCTGTGATGCCAATAATACAAGACCATATTCTGCTATTTAATTGTCTTCCTGACTACTGGACCATGCTCTTGGGCCTACATCTAAAACACAGGAAGACTGCCACTTTATTTCCTACCACGAGCGAAAGCTGGAAAATGGTTAATTGCAGAAAAATAAGTTTAAAAACACTGGATAAAATATGAAGCTGAAGATAAGTTTAATATTCTAAGAAAATAACTTTTCAATGTCTGGAATGATCTACTGAATACTTAGGACACCCTAGAAATCACTTTTTCTTAATTCTAGCCCTTCTGATGATTTATTATTCAAGACATCAACTGTAAGATGGTGGAAGAAAGGATGGGGGAATGGAATGATCTGGGTTGGAAGGGACCTTAAAAGATCACCTAATACAATGCCCCAGCCATGGGCAGGGACATCTTTCACTACTAGATCAGGTTGCTCAAAGCCCCGTCCAACCTGACCTTTAACACTTCCAGGGATGGGGCATCCACAGCTTCTCTGGGCAACCCATTCCAGTGTCTCATCATAAAAAAGCTTCTTTCTTATATCCAATCTAACCTACCCTCTTTCAGTTTAAAACTGCTACCGCTGGTCCTGTCACTACAGGCCTTGGTAAAAAGTCTTTCTTTGTCTTTCTCACAAGCCCTCTTTATATATTGAAAGACCGCAATAAGGTGTCCCCGAAGGCTCCTCTTCTCTAGGCTGAACAACCCCAACTCTCTCAGCCTTTCTTCATAGAAGTATTCCAGCCCACTGATGATTTTCATGGCCCTCCTCTGGACCCACTCTAACAGGTCCATGTCTGTCTTGTGCTGCGGGCACCAGAGCTGGACACAGTACTCCAGGTGGGGTCTGGAGAGTGGAGTAGAGGGGCAGGATCACCTCCCTTAACCTGCTGGCCATTCTTCTTTTTATGCAGCCCAGGATACGGTCGGTTTTCTGGGCTGCAAGCACACATTGCCACCTCATATTCAATTTAACATCCACCAGTACCTCCAAGTCCTTTCCTGCAGGGCTGCTGCAAGATATGTTTTTCTTCAGTCATAACTCTGACTCCCATGAAAGATGTTTACATGAGCTCTTTAGTCAGTTAAAACTCATACATTTATGTTAAATTAATATTTTAGTATTAAAATCTGAAGATTTGGTTGCATGTCCAAAATTGTTTTTACTTAGTTTCACACTGAAGCTTGAGAAGCAACTTCTTTTTTTGTACAGAACACATGGCAAACTTTCCAATGCTAATTGCTCTGGCCAAGTTGGTACACTTCCTAGCACTAGATAATCAAACAAATAATAAGTTCCACTTCATTCTCAAATTACTTACTCTAAGGACAAAAATTAGCAGACAAATCCAAGTTTAATGGCCATCGTGGACGACAAGAATTTAAATGAAAATTCAAGAATGTGCAAGTACTGAAGAGAAGAAAACAAAGGTACAAACAGAATCATAGAAAAGCTGGAAATGGTGAGGAGGAGACGGGAGGATGGTGTGCTCTTACTGCCAATGCAATGCATACTTAAGCAGTCAGTTGTTTCCAGAAGAGTAGATACCAGAATAAACTTAGGAATGGTGTGTTCTAAATTGTTCTGAATCTATGGGAGCCTCAGCAGTAACAATGACAATCTCTGAACCAGATTGTAAGAGATGAAAGGAGGGAAAAGGAAGAGAACCGCTGCTTTATTCTGTTATGTTACACTAAATCTTTTAGAAAGACAAGAAAACAGAGATGGCATACAACAAAAAAGAAAATGTTTTTAGAAGTGCTGAGCCACTGAATCAAGAAGGAAATTTCTAGCTCTGTTTCTATCGCATGATCAGCACTACATTTCGATTACTTAAGCTGCAATATTTGGTTTTGTTCTGAATAGCAAAGTCTGTGCTGCACTTAGCTAATGAACTGGCTCTTCTCTTTGCTTCACTCCTCAGTGCTGTTACAATTCTGTCTCTGAAAGCACCCTAGAAAACCATCTGGTGGACGGCAGTACAAGGATCATGCCAAGGAGAAGACAGGTAATTACAAATAGAACACTCCTAAAACAAACAATTATTTAAACTGCCCAGGTACTTGTGATAAAATGTTAATACAGTTCCTTTACCCTGAAAAAACACTGCTAGCTGAATATTTCAGCTCCTTATGGTAAGTCAGGCAGCTTTTCTAGTTTACAAGACAGCCTCTAGTGTGCAACGCTGGACATGACAGATGAGAAATCAAGTCTGATAACTCCCAGGTCTACTACAGTACAGACCCAAATGTGCCATGAATTCTTAACAGAATAATAAAGCTCCCCACAAATCTGAGGCACTTAAGCTGCTGGCTGAAGTCCAGATAGATTCTGGCTACCACCATGTTAAAACAGATACTCAGGTTATGTCTACACTGCAAGATGGTCTAAGGTATGTTTAAGGATACCAGTCTGATACCTCTGTCCACAAGGTCAGCTGTGACCACTGATATTTCTGGCTCTTGCAGAGGCTAGAATTATAATTGGATTCAAAGAGGAACAAGTAAAATTAGGTTCCTACACCATGACAGTCAGAAGCTGGACAGCAGGAGGAAGCTGCTAAGAGGATAATCACACCATACAAAACATTTCATTATATTTCGCACCAGACTGAGTTGAAACTGGGCTGACAAACCTTGTACACAGCTCAGAATCAGTGTCCATACTGCATTTGGGAGAGCTGAGCTGGGGCCACCTGCTCCTTCCCAAGCCATCCATGCTATAGGAATAAGCATCTGAACCCACATGAAGGCACCCAGCCTTCTGCTCATCAGTGCTCCAGAGTATAGCTTGAGCTGCAAGCACTAGGCAAACCTAGACCTGAGAAGTGGCTTAAGTTCTGCTTAGCTGGCAGTAAAGATAAATCCCAAAGAGACTATAAGAGTCTCCTCAACCAAAATACAGAGGCTACCCACCAATCTTCATCTGAAGTCTGTGGGACACAGATGATTCTTGGTTAAAGTTACACACAAACTCAACCAACATCTAACTACTACAGTGACAAAGCCTACAGAAAAAAGATAGATACTTTAATCTTGATTGATCATGAGGAGAGGATATTATTGTGATAAAAGTAATATCCTTGTAACACAAGCATATAATCCTCCTGAAATGAGCTCACCTGGAATCCTTTCGGACTCTTGCTTTTTCAAAGGAAAACATAGCTTGCCTGTTCAAATCATACAGCCGTGTTGTTGGCTCTGCAGATACACCTTCCTTGGCTCCTCTCCTCCTGTCAGCAGAGACTTGAATCCTTGAAGCCACTTTAAATGGAGAAGGCTGAAGAAAGTGCTCTCCTTGAGTCCTAACAACATCCTGCAGCTTGTTGAACTGTATACACTTGCTCTGAAGTTCCTTGGTGAGTTCTGCTATGACCTTAGTCTGCATAGCTAGCTGTTCCTGAAGCTCAGCAACACGACTTTGACCCTCTTGCAACTCTTGATCTTTTCTCTTCAGCTCCTGTTCCAGTTCAAGCACCCTGCTGCAAAGAACATCAGCTTGCCCATTGATCACATTGATGCCTAGACCTGGGTCCTTCAAAAACTTATGGTTGCCAGCACAGCCAATACAGAGGTTTGCTACGTGTCTATCTGGCCGCCTCAGATGCTTGGGTTTCACTGACCCATTCCCCATTTTGTCCAGAGACCTAGGTGAGAAAATAAATTAGCAGTTTTATTTCATTCCTCAACAAGAAGAAAAAAAAAAAAATTCATGGAATAGTAAGTAATGAATTTAGTATTTAACTGGCAGCTGAATTTGAGATATGCAACTATAGTAAACATAGTCAATTGCTTTCATCCTTTCCAGCCCTGAAAGTCAGAGGAGTAAAGGGCAAAGAGAAGAGGTAGGTAGGTTAGTGGATACAAAGCGAAAAGATCTGATGGCTACCACTTCTTTTCTGTGAGTCGAAGAAGCTCCTATCAGCCTAACGAAGACAAAATGAACAGCATGAAGGAAAAAAGCTTGTGCTGTACTGCTGAAGTGAGAAAATTGTTAGAAGCAAAGAAAAAAGTTGGGTCACTTCCCCATTGAGGAATAATTATTGAGTACACAGACTAATTCAACCAGGGGGTGCATAACTGCCTGGCATAAAGGACATGTGATTATTAAGCACATGTGTTAATAATATTTAAAAAAAAAAAACTTTAAGGGTTATGACCATAAAAGAACAGTCATACTGATCAGAACAGGGGTCTGGCTAGCTTGTAAACTGTCTCCAACCATGGCCATAAGGAGATGCCCAGGAAAGGGTATCAACAGGATGAGCATATAGGCTGCTTGACTGAAATACTGTCTGAAATGTCATATTTTCTGAGCCGGAAATGCTTTATTTAATCCTCAATGGATCTCTAATCCTAGTACTTGCCCCATTTCCCTTCAAATCCCTGTAAACTTCATATCTGCAGACGCTGGCAGGACCCTAGCGAGGAGTTGCACAGGTCTGCTTCTTGCATGAAAACCCACCTCCTTTTATTTGTTTCTTCCAGTACAAACCAGGGATATCAAAGTTAGGAAAAGCCAGCTTCAGAAAGACTTATCTCTATTAACCTTTTCTATACTATTTTGTAAACTTCTGACCTACCTCTCTGCCTGAACGTATGCCTGAATTCTTTCCCAGAATGACAAGTCCTAGGTTACTCAGTCCTTTCTCATATAGACACCACTCCAACAGTTTGACCGACCTTTCTGTCTTTTGCTGATGACAAATTCAGGGCAGCACAGAGTTAGCCCTAATTTACTCCTATCAAGAGCAGGCAGCTGGCACTGTTTCTGCAGCTCTCAATCATTTAAAACTGGCTCACATTTGTTAGTGTAACAGCAGCTACTGCTGTCAAGGAACAATTACCTTTTATTGGGAATTACCCCTTTCCATTGTCTACTCATGAAAAGTGACCAGGAAAAAAACCAAGAGCTTGGACTCCTGTCAGAAGACCTATGCTCCACGCACTTGCTGCAACTAGCAGCCTTCAGTAGATTTGCAGTGACCCACCTTCTTCCCTAGACACTATCTTTGGCATATTTTATTGTATCATTTTCAGAGGAGCAAGGAAGAAGTGCCTGCTGCTTAGCTCAGACTGTATTAAATGCACAAGTTGGGGGGTTGGGGGGGGGGAAACTAACGCGTTGCTTTTGGGAGTCTAGTGTTTGACAATCACTAACCCACTGTACCCCAGAACTAGCCGTGGGGAGCAATGCCTGCCTATAAATCCCATCTGTGGGCCACAACGGTGCCAAGTTACAGTTTGGTTTAGTTGCAGCCTAAGGACACCTCCACCAGGAGAGAAGGAATGAGCTTAGGGCTGTATTGTCTGCGGCTCTTGATGAATCCTGCTCAGTTGTATCCTGCTACTGCAGAAGACCACAGCACAGGAAATACCTGCCTTGGACGAAACAGAAAACTGTTTCCTTGGACTCTGATTTTTGCCTCATCAATAAGCTATTTTAATAAGTTTTAGAAAAGTACTGGTGCACTAACCAGGCAATCATGCTGCTATTGCAATCAGTCATCAGGAGGCCCAAAGTAGCTGTTGGTCTGCCTCATGAATGAAGTACAACTTTTTCAGGTTGAACCCCAAGCGATGTGGCTTAAGCTAATCTCTTTTACCATTTCATTGGAACTGGGTAAGAACATGACCCTGACAAGGTACACTGATCAGACAAGAAATAAATTGGGAAGCTTCAGCAATGTGCTCTTACTGGCTCGTATAACCACACTTTTAACAGATGCACAATTCTGTTCTGGTTTGCAGCCTTCAAGGGGTTAGAATTGAAATACTTGACAAAGGTAGCTCACGTTGCAAATCTAGTCTTCCTTAAAACAGTCTTCTCAACTCTGTCTTGCTTATTTTGACTTTGCATAAAATTTTTCTTTCGCCCCAATTTCCTGGATGCATTTTGACAGCTGGGCTTCAGCTCGATAACAGGGTAGGATGTCAGAAATAAGGGTAAATCTGTACTGCATAGAAGAATTTAAACAAATTGCACATGAAGGTACCAAATCATATAACTCTGAAGAGGGACCTATGTGTCACTGCATATGGCTTAACCAAAGATCTTAGCTCAGCATGCAACCGTATTTAAAAAAAAACCAAAACAACAACCAACCTAAACTAAATGTTACAATATATAGAGTAAAAATGGAGATTACAGGAAATATATCACACAAGACTGTGGCAGCCTCTGCTACTAAATGCAGTGGCAGTCACCGCATTTCAAAAAAAGGATATGACAGACATTTTAAAACGACCTTTACAAAAGGATAGGGTGGCTGCCCCAGGACACAGAGTAACCTACTCTTTAGGTTGTATCCAGAAACAGAACAGGTTTACTGTATAAGGAGGTGACGATTAAAGTTCACTAGAGTGAAAACGTCAGGAACTTCCGTCTTCCCATTGCCTATGCACAATTAATCGCCAGTGTGCAATGGAACGAGCAGTTGGATCTGACAGATCCCTGTGTCCCCATGGCGCCCTTCATCGGCTACTAGCCCGGGGAGCTCGTGGCCAAGCAGAGAGCAGGAATCAAGAAGAGGCTGACAGGTAATTCAGCACTACAGCAGTTAATTCTAACAGAAAACTTAAACCCTTATGCCTCCGAGGTTTGACCAATCTCTACCCATCAGTAATGGGACAAAAAGCAAAACCAGAGCACGCTCTACGTTTACCACATGCTCTTCCGAGGGGTCTGCCGCTGGCAGAGACGCGGCCAGGAACCGGGCAGACTCAGACCCCCCCAGGAGAGAAGAGGACGCCCCTGCCCGCCCGGCGCCGGCTGCTCAAGGGGTTCAGGTCGGCGCCGAGCGCCCGGGCTACGCTCCTCAGAGACCGGGTCCATCCCGGGGCCGCGGCGTGCCGGCGCTGCCGGGCCAGCA
>WAAD01016095.1:10278-34022 GCA_013389945.1 Fregata magnificens
TGGGGAGCCTCCGGTGCGGTGCCCGGGCTCGGCAGGGAGGCCGAGGCCCCGTCCCGGGCGGGCAGGGTCAGGAGCCGCGGGGACGCGCCGGGCTCCTTAGCCCGTTCCACTCCGCAGAGAAGTAAATGCAGGGCCCAGCTCGGGCCGCGCTGACAAGTGTTTGTCCTGCTTGCTGTCCCCTGCCCTTTGGAGAGGTCCTGGCGTGACTACCGGGCACACAGCTGAGCTGCAGCAGAGATCCTGCAGCCCTTGTTCTCTGAAACTGACCCCCAGGCACGGCTGCACCGCCCTCCTGCAAGGCACCTTCTCACGCCCCAGGGTCCGGCCTCACTCAGGCTGGAGCACCACGGCTCGCCCCAGGATGCAGCATTGCCCCTGTGTTCAACATTGACTCTTGGTCGAGTACAGGTTTCGCAAGGGCTGTTCGCTCCTGGCACATGTCTCTATGGTGATTCAAAACAGCCGTCTTCAAATCAAGGGCTGTTAGACCCAAACAGCCTGCCAAGCCCCGTGAAAATGATTTCACAACAGCCGCAGAGCTGCATGCACACCTCTCCTACTGATGCTGTCAGGCAGACGTGGTCTGACCTCAACCTGTAGCTTCTAGGACACTGGCTCTCCAATTTTCCCCTCTGTACTTACCCTCTCCTTTTGAGACTGTCTTTACATTCACCCCAAATTCTTTCTTGTCCCACTCACAAACTTAAAATTGGTGATTAAAAGTGCCAGCACTGGAGGAGAAATACCAAAGGCGGTCTCTAAATTCTTTGCTGGTGTTCCTCCTATTGCAATTCCTGGCAGTCCCACTAGTAAAAAATCTCTACAAATGCGTATCTATGAAACACTCCAGGCAACTCCATCACATGCACCAACGTCAGTTTGCATATCTATGAAACACTCCAGGCAACTCCATCACATGCACCGTCAGTTTGCCTAACTATAAATCCTCCTTTGGCTTCAACAGACCTCAGTGTTCAGCGTGGCTTTCACAATCACTGCCTATGGCTGGGATGAAGCAGCTCACATAAAGTCTAACAGGACCAGCCTGAGAAGGGCTGCGCACTCTTTTACTTAAAATGGAGTTCTCAATTACAAAAGACAAAATTACAAATAAATGTTGGCCACATACGTTCCGCTGACTACTCGATACCTCAAAACACAAATGTTATAGTGATCAGAGAAGCATGTGATAAGAAAACATGTCCCAGCAACTGCTTGCGCTCTGAAAGTGAGCTGCTCTGGGAAGCAGCAATTCAGTCGGATTCGCTGAGGCATGAGGCAGTTCAGCACCCTCTTCTCCTGTTGCAAAGGTCCATAAGAAATGCAGTCAGGAGCCTGGAGACTGCTCCCTAATTACGGTACACCAGGGGTGTACAGGGTCTTGCTCTTTGTTGGTAAAGTGAAAAAGGTAATGGGTACCCCCAGGTCACCTACCAGGAGCCTTGGGAAATTATTTTCTCACCAGCAGCCGGATAATCAGAAAGCACACAGCTGCAGTGGATATATCCTCTCATTTAAACTCCTGGATAATAAGCATTACAGCTGAGCTATTTTTGATGCAGGTTTAAGGACAAGTCCATTTCCACTGAAGTTAAAAGGTAAATTTTCATTTAACTTGTTACAGATTTTTTGGTACTCTTCATGGCATGTAAGTTACATTGTTAGAAAACTGTTCCATTTTAAAAAATCCACTGGAGATACTACTACAGATTCCAACAGCAGTCTGAAACTTAAAAGATGTGAACAGTTCACACGTTAAGGATGTTACCAACTAAGATTTTTGGTAAGGAAAACCTGGATAACAAAGCACTACTAAAAGAGTTAAACTGAGATTTTGTGGAAAAAACAAACAACGATGTAATACTCAGCACTCTATCCTCTGCTTTCATATCAAATGCACAAAGAAACAGCCCTGCACTAAGATTTTTAGAAGTGAGTGGCAAAAATTGAGCTCTTATTGAGACCCATGTCATGTATCAGCTGCAGCGACAGTCTCAGAGCAATCCTGAACACACTCCTGCACATGCTGCAGCTGGGGCGCTGGGCATAGGCACATTGATTTCACAGTGTCGCATGGTTCCAACACTGTGGCAAAACCTACCTGAGACAAAACGTATTGGGGGCAGGACTGTGAAAGAAATGGTCTCAGGGCTGTGTCAGGCCAGGAGGTAGGAACGTCTACTGCATGCACAGCACATAAGCTTTTGTAGGAATCTGACAAGGAACACGCTTGTGTACAGCTACTACGCTCTTCATTATCAGCAGACTCAGTCAAGATGAAGGCCTTCCTATGCTTGTTGCAATTACAATAGACAAGGTGACCAAGGAAGTTGGAGAGAAAGAAGTTGCCCAAGATCACACAGAAGTGACTTGCAGATCTCTGAAAGGGACATGCTGTCAGGGCCCTGAGGGCACTAATGAGCCTTAATGGCCCTGATCAGCCCCAGCTGGGGCCTCTACCTACACCTGTGGGCCCAGGAGCTCTATTTAAGCTCAGCCTGGAGGTTTTAGTTCTCATCTCAGGTGTAGTGGTAATTTCTAGTTTAGCTACAGCTATAACCAGCTATTAAGGTCCTTGATCCAGACTTCAGCCTGGCTTGATCTTGGTCCTTACTATCTGTGTAGAAGCATGCCTGGCAATGCTGGACTTGATCTTAACATTAACCTGTGGACTGAGTTCCTGGCTTGACCTTCAAGCTGCCTCATTGCCATAATGTTGCCTTATGATCTTGACTCTTGGTTGGACTGGCCGTGATCTCTGGCTCTGCTGTCTCTCTCAAGTGCTATGGGAGTGGGCCCTGGTCAGCAAGGCCCTTGCTTTGCTAGCTGTGTGATTTCTGTGCCCTTTTACCCTCCTAGTTTACCTTTCCTTAACAGCCTTTCTTTTTGCTGTTCCCTAGCACATCAGACTACATTAGACCATAGTCTTCTGTTTTATGCATAACTTCAGTCACCTGTAGAAGCCAGGTTATCTAAGAGCAACTTTGTCAAAGCTGTCTACTAATATTTCCATGTAATATTGGAAGGAGCTTACTACCAGTTTGAGAACCTATAAGGTAAAAAGATTTTAGGAAGACAAAGATGGGGGGATGGGTGGTTCAGAGAACTAATCTGGTAAAGAAATACTTCAGAGATCACAGAACCGGTAATGGTCCCGGAAATCCCAAGCTGCCCTATTCTAAAAATTCCTTAGATATATTAGAGACTTTTTTTTTGGTCACAACTTGTTTCAGGGTAGCAATATGTCTGGGTTACAGCTAGGTATGCTTTAGTCAATCTAGACAAGAGCTTCATTTGATACCAGTTAGTTTAAAAACTTGGAAAACTTGCTACTTGTTTTGGTTTTGTTGTGGGTTGATTTGTATTGTTTTGAACTCTTTGAGCAGGTTAGTATGAGTGCACTACAGCCCAGAATTTGTGGTTAGATGCTGTACTGTGGCATGACCTGCTTATGGGTGACTTGCTTCCACTGAAAGTCACCAAGTAATGCAGGCCTTTCTATACCAGAACAGATGGAAACCGATGAAAAAGCTGGAGCTAGAAATCAGCACCTCAGGCTGTTGGGTTCAGCAGTCGTAATAAGGTTCCGGGCCAGCATGAAGCTGCAGAAACCGAACAGAGCCTTTTGCAGAAAACATTAGTGGAAGCTGGTTTACCAGGAGGTGGGTCCTTTCAGAAAAACTGTAACTGCATTCATGGCTCAAAGATGTTTTCACAGAGAATGAAGAAAGAATATTTTGCCTAACTCCTAATGTACAGGAGGGGTTTCTTTCCCTTCTGTACAGGAATGCCAAGCGACCTCACTAATTTAAATGTACTACAGAATTATATATTGTCTTCAACGTGCTCACCGAGTGACCAGCTGTGCAGCCTGTAGTGAGTAAGAGAGCTCATCCTGGGTCCAACTAAATGTCTTATGTCTGACTTAAGAGGCTATGATTTCTTAAAAGGCAAGGCAGAAGTTAGGTGGAGGGCTGCACCCCACCCAAAGGGGCTCCTGGCTAACTGTGACAGCAGTGATGCACAGGAATCAGCTGGGAGACCTGGTGAAGGAAGCTGAGAAGGCCAAGCGAATGGCCACTGTGGAAAGTGTGTGTGCATGCGGGGAACAGAAAAAAGAAAGAAAAAGAAATTTCAACCAGACCCACAGATGTCAGTGGGTCTTTGCAATGAAGCAGGTAGTGATCTAGCAGCCTCACAGAGGACATAAAGAGAGGACTCTAAGAGCATGTACCCTCCACTGTTCCTGGCTGCCCTGGTCATTCATAAAGCTCCTCTCAGCTGCCCAAACACCCTCGAAGCTTCTGCAGAGAGATGTGCCAGAAGACGGCCAGGAGAAGCAGAAGGTGCAGGAGGGATGCACCAGCAGACAGAGGCAAGAAGCATTCCTGTGCCTCCTCAAAATAAAAGGGAGAAGGAGCTGAAACTACTCTGAAGCAACTGAGCTCTCACTTTCTATTCCCATTGTCCTATCTGCAAACTGCAGAGGCAGCAATAAACCTACAAAGCACAACAGGAGTGTCCTGTTGTTAATCCTTTCCATTTGTATTGCTGTCCCTTAACAAGAAAGGGACGAGACATTTATTGCCATGAAGTATCGAGGAGCAGGAACTTGAAAAGATGGGGCTTTAGATTGTACCTTACTGCTGCAGAGTTCACATTCTGCAGCAGAACAAAACAACAGAACAGAACAGAACAAAACAACAAAACAATATTTTTGTTGTTGTAGATAGGAATCAAACAGGTAGGGATTACAAAATAACAATGCTTCTGCTTTTTTCATGCTTTTGGAAATATATCTGTATTCTAAGAATTTTGCTCTTAATTTTTTGGCTAGCCTGTTGAATCAGTAATCTAGAAGATGCACTTCTACCTGAAACATGACACACTCTCACTTGCCCACTGTAATCCCAGAGAGAGTGTTTTGTTTGGGGTTGGTCCCTCCTCCCCACCATATAAAAGGTTTTTTCTGGGGTTTTTTTTGCGGTTTTGTCTCATCTAGCACCTCAGGGCACTAACCATCTTTGCAGAAGACCCATAATTTAAAAACAAACAAAAACCCCTGTTGTTTGAAACCTAAAGCACATAAATTATCTAAGCTCTACTGCTGTCAAGGAAAAAAAAGAAAATATGATTTTAGGGGTTAAACTTGTATGTACTGCATCATCACTGATTTCAGGGGCTGTCTGGCTTTAATGGTCTGCCTCATTACCTTAGGCATAAAAACTTTGTCAAGTGAAACAGTCAAATGAAGTTTAAGCTTTCCTGAGGTCATACCACACTCAGAAGCCCATTTTCCTCTTGTTTGCTCTTTGTCAAAGTTTGCTTTAGAAACAGAACTACTTGTCAAAGACCTGAGATCAGAATCACAGACAGCACAGCTGTTCTTTCTCTCGGCTAGAAATAAAGGCAAACAAAAATCATGTCCCCCACATTTGAAATAATAAAGGGTCTGGTACCTGACATGTGAACAGGGAGTGCAGCCACACTAATTAGCAGCAGCTTCAGGATATACTTTAATCTCTCTTGTTCATCTTTATACTTTTGAAAACAGCAAATAGCCCACATGGGCTATGGCAAGATTTGTAGTAAATAAAAATTCTAAGTTTTTATTTAGAAGCCCCAGTGCTGACTTTCAGCAATGTTCCTACAAGCAGACACCGCTCAGCACCAGTGATTTATCACCACAGATATACTCCACGACACCATCCCCCACATACTTGGGAGCCCTCAGGCTGCTGGGCTCCCCAGGGTGTGTGCTGTGCCGGGAGCAGCTGGTCATACTGCAGCTGCTCCACCAAAACCCACGGGCTGAAAGGGGGAGATGCACCAAGAGCAGCCAGAGAGCAAGCGGAAGAGAGACAACGTAACGCACGGGTGCTTTCTCCACTTCAGCCATGTCAACCAAACATCCTTCAATCAAATTCAGCCAAGTGGGGCAAAAAAATACATTAATGCTGTCACAGGGGTGGCTCTAAGCTGGAAGACATAGGCAGGGCTGGAGTCCTGAAAAGGCAATTGACACTAATTATTAATCTGTCTTATAAAGCCTCCCACAAGCTCTAGAGCATTTACAGCCTCACTTCTGCTCAGAGCTTTGTAAATATGCCCAAAGTTTTATCTGTGTACAAAAATTCAAGAGATTTGCCTCCTCCCCAAGGACCCTGCAGTCTATGCAACCAGGACACACCAGTGCTGGTGGGGACGAAGGGAAGGGCAGAAAAATAGAGTCCTTTGGCCATGGCCATCCAGCAGATCAGCAACAGTCCAGGTATAGCACGCACAGCCTGACTACCAGGCCCCCCTCGTGGTCCCACCACCACACACGCCATGTCCCACCCCTCTCCTTGGCGAGAGATGGTGCTGCAGTCCTGGCTTGAGGCTGGGCTCACGGCAGCAGTTGTTCAGAGCGCAGCAAGTACTGAGAGAGATCCTGCTTTTCCTTCTGTCACAGTTTGCCAGAAAAATCCTCCTCTCTTGCCTTGTAGGAAAGGCAGCTTCTCACCCCCCTAAAAAGATCACCGGGCAAAGTTCACCACATTTTACCACCTCTCTTTATAATTAATCAACAAACTGAATGATGCTAGCACATCTTGAGCAGTCTTTTTCTACGGATATGGTAATAAAGTTTATGGCATACAAAAGAGGGACTGTACAAGGAAAATGGCATTGCTTCTTAATTCCCAAACAAAAAGCCAGTCATTCGATTACATGAAATAATGGATATTTATTTGCCATCTTTTCCCCAAATAATAAATAAGTATTTGAACACTGTCTTATTCAGTGTCAGTTCACTCATCAGGCTAGCTTCTACTTGGCCATAACTTCCTCTAGCCAAGAATACTCCAGCCCTTGGAAATGAAAGCACAGCAAAGGCATGTCTGACAGGATTTCTGCACAGGAAAATTCTTGCCCCAAACCCTCAGCTTCCACCACTCTCACTCAGTCCGACTAATGTAGGATGAATACTGCAAGCTGGAGCAGGGCAAGATCCAGGAAAGAAGTGAACTGCAACAGAGCTCCACCTGACACAGACCATTTTGCCACCTTTGCTGGCTCTTCTGCTTTTTCCATTGCATTGAGAGCCAGCACCAAACTCCTGAACTGCTCCTTGCCCATCCTCATGGCACATTGAGCATCAGCCCAAAATCAGCTGCTACCCCCTCAGGTATGGACTGTGAATGTGGGCAGCCTGCACAAAGCAATAGAGGGCAGCTAAAGGGCCTGTGCTGGTATGTTAAAGAGCTTCTGTCTGGGCCATATGCAATCATTCAGGCTGAAAATAGTGCTATTAGTTGTCAGAAACAGCACCACCTACTTTGAGCTGAACCATTTATATGTATGTATGTATGATATGTGTAGAGCCCTTTAAGCCGGCCTTCTACATACTGAGTCTAGAGCAGTTCCCACTTTCTGTCCTCCCCCACCACAGATGAAGAAGAGCTCAAAAGCAAAAAGGAATGCAAGTTGTGTATATTCATGGCAGCATGAGTCAGGCAAACTCAAAAGGCTTTTAATGGAAAGAGATACAGTAGCTATTGTACTCTGGTATTAGGATGCAATAAAGATTTATCACACATGATAAGGCGTGCAGTTTTTCTAGTTCACCTATCACATTCCGAAGCATCCTGCTTTTGTTGTTACTGCATGCATACCTTTTCTAGTTTTGACCCAGGTCTCATTTTTACATCAAATCAAGTTCTCATGTGGGACTCTCTGTCAAATCATGCATTTGAGACAAATGGCTAAGTTCAAAAGTAACAAAAGCAACAAAAGAGCCATGGGCTTCAACTGCCTGTGCAACGTTAAGGCAAGCTGAAGAAAGGCTCCAAGTTCTCATAGCTGCATAGGCAAGCTGGTCATCCAGCTGGGATCAGGAGGGTTGGCATAGCCCACAGTGCTACTGCCCTGCGCTGTTTAGCTCACTGGGCAACTTTTAGTTCCTGTTAAACATTTATCATCAACCAGGACATGGAACTAAAAATTCTCCTGAGGTGCTATGGAGAGATGGCATTTTCTATGTTCTTAATGTCCTTCAAGAGCAAAAATTACTAATTTCTATACCTGGCCAGCCTTTCAAAATTGAAATTTAAATACTGAAAGTATTTTAATATGAGTTTTATGATACTTCAAAACTGTATTGTATTTGGCACTGGAAGTAAAAACAAAATGATAATTTAAACAGAAGATTAATATTATGGAAGAAATATTGTCTTGATGACTTCAACAAGGTCAAGATTTGACCCAGCATTTACAGTCTAAGTCAAAGCTTCCCAGGGGGGGTTGTATCTTGCTCATGTTTTTCAGTTATAGACATATTATAAAATTTAATCAAACTACTACACCAGAAACTCTTTAACATGGACCCAGTTACAACCACCGGTGCCATTTCTCCTATAGCAACCTGGAAGATACAGCTTTATACCAATACAACTGTAGCATGTATAAATGCACTGTGTGACCTTAACAATAGCAATCTAATTAAAATGCTGCAAGAACATGTTCAAGGCAACTATTTAGCTATTAGTTTTGTAACATGGGACATCACTACTCATGACCATTTGCTGTGGCAGAGAACATACCTTGATTCTACTGAGCCCTCTAAGCAAAATCAGATTGACATCATACAGCAAAGTCACACTGAAGTGGATATAGAGACAACTGGCTACTTGATTTCTGAATACTGTGATCATGATTATGAGGTTTCCTAGGGTCTGAATCAGTGAGATACTTCAGGCTGTACATAATTTTAAGCAGAAGAACTGGCTCACTGAGGCTCCAAATAGGAACAGAGCCAGGAACCACACCACGAACTACCATAGAACCCGTTTGCTCCACACTATTTTCACGTTAATACCTTATAAAGACCTCAGGAACAACTACTTCTTTTTTCTCTTCAGTAAGTACACAATGACTATCACTTCTCTATCTCAGAAACTATTCTACGGTACACTCTTTCCTGTTCAAATTCTTCATTCAGCTTTTCCACACTCCCTTAAGTGGCACACAATCTCTTTTGTGTTTATGTTTCTAAGAAAATAAATGGAGGCAAACTACATGTAATCAGGTGGCTCAGTACAGAGCAGAGAGGCAATACACCATACATTGCCTGCCCTGAAGCATTTATAAGCAACAGTAAACAACACACAGTGCCTCAAGAACACTAGTTTTATTTCCATGTTGTGAGAGGAGCATTCCTGAGATTCATAAAGAAAGCTGAAGAATATGCTAAAACAAAAAAATGTGGGGGGCAGCTGAGTTCTGTGAGTGGATCTGCTCTCACTTGATCCAGCAAGGTCATCGAGCACATGGTGCTCTGAACTCGGCATACAATCTCAAACACGTAGCTTGGTGCCTTTATGTGGTTAATGTGACCAGGGCACTGCAGGATGGCACCTTAAAGAAAAGAAAAAAATCCCAAGTCTAATAAGACAGCGTGGAAAGAAAAAAATTAATTATAGGGACCAAAAGAAAGGGGAGCAAGAATTGGAGGTAGGTCTTGCACATGACAAAGAAGCATCTGAGATGTCTGTGTGTGAGACAGAAGTATAGAGAAGCCAGAAGTTCTGGCTCATAAGGAATATAACTGTACTACATCTGAAGAAAAGGCCAGCAGAATTTAGGGAGGTTGCAGAGTTTCGTCAGACTATAAGATCACAAATCTAAGTGTGTTGTGCAGGCACATATTTTTCTGTCTTTAATTACATGTATAGGTCCTTCTATGGCTTCTTTATATGATTGTGTACTCACCATATCAGCTTTCTTCACTGCTGCCCAGCTCATTTCCTTTGATCTAGCAGAACTGACTCTTGCTTATGGCCATGCGTGGTTTTTCTTCCTCTGTGGTGTGACAGCCCCCTGCTAGCCTAAAAGAAAAAAAAAAAACAAAAACAGTAAAAAGTGAGAGGAATATAAGCTAAAAGTGTCTTGTTTGACCCACGGGGATACACAGCTGGCTATCTGTGTCCTACAGGAGGTCACATAAGCAGAGACAGCACAAACAGAAAAAACAGATTTTAACTGGAAATTTCTAAGTGACAAAGTGTGAGGGAATTGTCTGCTGCTTTAATTCATCAGACTTGACAGCATTTCTTAAAACACTATAGATGGAAGAGTATTTAAGATTGTAATTAAATTACTTTTTATCTGTCTCTTCAGGCAGTTTATTTAGACGATTTGTTAAACACATATGCATGTGTATCTGTGCATGCACAAAAGCTCTGAGGTGGAGGTTAACTCCAGAACTAGAAGACCAGGGGAGCACAGTGCCAAGACACCCGCACCAGCTACACCCCAGCCTGGGCACCACACTGCTGAAACTGCACAGGCCACATTTGCTGTGTGGACCTGCCCAGGCTGTGTCAGTCCAGGTCCTTAGTGGCTTCCTATCACACCACAGAACCTGAGCACCTCCAGGGCACTGCTCCCCTCTGGGCTCTGCCATCCTAACCAGACAAGACAGGCAGCCACCTTTGGACAGCCAGGTTAAATAACCATAGCAGTGCTCCCTAACACTGATGCCAAACGTGTACCACCACCAGCACATCCTACACCAACTGCAACTGGAGGAACCTGTCTTTCTCCTCCCACTCTCCAACGAGATCAATCTCAGTTCAGCATTCCCGGTGGTGGGAATATAATCCTGGACTGTGAAATGACAGCTCGACAAGAGAGGCTTAAGGATCATATAATCATAGAACAGAATCACAGAATGCTTTGGGTTGGAAGGGACCTTTAGAGGTCATCTAGTCCAACCCCCCTGCAGCGAGCAGGACACCTTTAACTAGATCAGGTTGCTCAGAGCCCCATCCAACCTGACCTTGAATGTTTCTAGGGATGGGGCCTCCACTACCTCTCTGGGCAACCCGTTCCAGTGCTTCACCACCCTCATTGTAAAAAATTTCTTCCTAATATCCAGTCTAAATCTACCCGCCTTCAGTTTGAAGCCATTACCCCTTGTCCTGTCAGAACAGGCCTCACTAAAAAGATTGTCCCCGTCTTTTCCATAGGCCCCCTTTATATACTGAAAGGCCGCAATAAGGTCTCCCTGCAGCCTTCTCTTCTCCAGGCTGAACAACCCCAACTCTCTCAGCCTGTCCTCGTAGGAGAGGTGCTCCAGCCCTCGGATCATTTTCGTGGCCCTCCTCTGGACCCGCTCCAACAGTTCCGTGTCCTTCTTGTGTTGAGGGCTCCAGAGCTGGACGCAGTACTCCGGGTGAGGTCTCACCAGAGCAGAGCAGAGGGGCAGAATCACCTCCCTCGACCTGCTGGCCACGCTTCATCCACAAGTATCCCCAAGTCCTTCTCCGCAGGACTGCTCTCAATCCCTTCATCCTCCAGCCTGTATTGGTATTGGGGGTTGCCCCGACCCAGGTGCAGGACCTTGCACTTGGCCTTGTTGAACCTCATGAGGTTCACACAGGCCCACCTCTCCAGCTTGTCCAGGTCCCTCTGGATGACGTCCCGTCCTTCTGGCGTGTCAGCTGCACCACTCAGCTTGGTGTCATCTGCAAACTTGCTGAGGGTGCACACGATCTTGCTGTCTATGTCATTGATGAAGATACTAAACAGCACCGCTCCCAGTACGGACCCCTGAGGGACACTACTTGTGACTGGTCTCCATCTGGACATCGAGCTGCTGACCACTACCCTCTGGATGCAACCATGCAACCAATTCCTTATCACACCTACCTAAAGGGTGTCCAGGCCTGGCAATAAGCCCTTCCAGGTCCCTTTGCACTTCCCCTCCCTGCCACTTTGGTCTCCTTTCCTTTTCCCAGCGGCGCTTCTCCGGGCTACATTTCAGTTTTCTGTTCAGTGCATCTGGTGGTCAAGCTGGTGATGGCAGCTGAACAAGGGAAGCTGAACAAGGGACACAAGGTCTTTTTTCTTACACCTTGGCCTAGTGGCAGGAAAACCTAACTCTGCTATGCAGCAAGGATCTATTTTCCTTTTTGTTTAACCTCTACCTTGCCACTCATCTTCTCCCCTCCTCAAGCGTCAGGGCCCTGCTGCTCCTGGGTGTTTAGGGGGAAGGGCGGGCTGTGCACCCAACAGACTGCAGGTTGCTTCTGCAAATGCAAAGGCGCCCAGAGACAGAGAAGAGGCTGTTTCAGCTTGGGACTTGATCTGCAGAGCAAGCAACACACCCCCAAGCAATGTCAGCTACATCGATGCTTCATATTGCAAAGAACGTCTTCAGTCAGTCCTGCCTTGTGCAGATAACTGCATTTTACTCCTCCCTCTGACAGCCAGGAGGAGTTGGCAGCAGACAGCATTTCCAGACAGTGTGTGTGACCCTCCTGGACTGCCTCCATCTGCCTGCAGTCCCCTACCTCCTCTTCTTCTTGGATACATTTTGTGTTTTCCAGTACAGGCTTCATTTCTTCCTAAATAAGAAAGGAGGGAGGGGATATTTGCCCTTCCTGCAGTGTTACCATGCCTATCATGTCCTTGGTGGCCACCGGCACCTCTAGGCTCTGCAAAAATCTGTTGCTCAGGAAATCCCATCTCTCCAGGCAAACTGAGGCACATCCAGCAAATGACCTGACAAGGAGGAAGAAGGGCTCTGCACTACGCACAAAACGTGGACATATACTTTGCCCATTAAAAAGGAGGTGGGTGGGGGGAACACAGATAACACAGTCAGAAAGAAAACCCAAAGACAGAATATGATAATATTCCTAATCCTAGGAAAACACTCAGGAAGACTGCATCAACAGAGAGCAGTTCTTGAGTGCTCCAAGCAAAACCCATTAAATCACCAATCAAGATGTCAATTACTCACTGCTTCTGCAGGAGGGCTACTCCCAAGCAGGCTTTTTCTACGACACTTACAAGACTGACTTCCTTAAGAAATATTTTTAGAGCTGCTTTATCAGAGTACAACTGCCTTAGCACTGTGACAACAAATCAGGACACGTCTCATCTGCAGGGGGTATCATTGTCCAATATCTTACCTAAAGAAGAAGTCTGAGGAGCCTGTGGAAAGCACCATAGAAAATGCCCTGCACAACTGCATATGAAACCATGTCAGCAAAACCGCCTTTTTCCCTGCTAAAGAAATAACTAGTTTCAATTCCAACCTTTCTAATCAAACAAGACTCTTGTCTGGTTTTCTCAAGAGAGGCAAGCTAGAATGCATGTCCTCGCTGCTGAGAGCTATTAACTTATTTTGCTTCCTATAACATTGACAGAAGGGGATATCTGGAAAACTCTAGAAGATAAAACTCTCCTTATCTTTAGAAACAGCACAACAGTGCCAGCACCATGCAGATCTACCTGAGGTGAGGTGAGGTGAGATGCTTCCCACACCTGAGGGACAAATCAGCTTTCCTGACTTGCTCACTCCACCATCCCCGCGTCACACAGTACTCATAGTGCAGCTGTGCAGCAAAACCCACGACCAATGGGCAAACAGTAAATTTGCAATGGTAGAACTGGCTTAAAACCAATGGCAAATTCTGTCACTTGTATGGACGCATAAGAAAACAAATTGTAGTCTGAAAAAAATTAAAAAGTAGATTTTTACCAGAGCTGGCATGAACTTTCTGCTTTTCTTGGTTTTGCTTTGTTTTACAGCCACACTCTGTTTAGCAAATCCAGGATAATTCAATGGTGCTCTCAGCTTCACCCTGTTTGAAAAGCAGCACAGGGCACTAAGCATCTCATAGATGCATTTTGCTAATGCCCCTACATCCTGCACTTGGCCCAGATCCGTGCTCTGAAATGGGTCTGACTGGTTGTAAGACTACATTTTTTTTTATTTTGCCCCTCTCCCCACTTTCCTGATATACAGCATCAATGCTAAAATGTCTGAATATTACAAAAAAATGGGGCTGGATTAACACCTAATTTTTTTTTTGCACAATTTTTTGTGCTTCAGCTCCAACCTTTTTCTAGATGTAACTTCTCTTTTTCATTAAACTTACTTTGTCAACATCACAACAGATCACCCTGTGAGACCGAACATTAAACCCAAACTGATTTCAGTTAGTGCTACCTAGATTACCTGCCACAGTGAACAAAAATCCACCCTGGGAAATAGTAACGGAGTTACTGGACAGGGATGAAGCTGTGGTATCAGCTGTGCATAGCCCTTTGCTGAAACAAACAATCCTTTCCCAATATCCTTCCACATCAGCCTCTGGTCCCCCACTGTCAAAGTCCATTGGAGAGTTTTGCCCTTAACTTCAGTAAGCAGGGAAACAACTCAGGCTCTGCCCGTATTTCTGTGTAGGCTCTACTGTACAGAGGAAAAGGCAAAGACCACTTTCTATACACCTCAGGGAGAACAAGTTTAGCTGCAGATGTCTCACAGCTGTGCACAACATCGTTGTTGCTCCATAAGCTCATTGTAAATCTGTTGTTTTAAATGTAACTGTTGCAATTATTTTTAATTTAGAGGACTTTGGGGATGTCTCTGTACCTGATACTTATTTATAAACATCTGTAAGGTGGTTTGGCTTGGGTTTAAGACCCCGTGCAAACCAAGGGATGAATTCTGAACCTGCAGCCACAACATAGCTCTTCCCACATAAGCCTCCTCAGAATCCCCTTTCCTGGAACATAATTGTATTTTGTTAATTAATGCTACAGACAGAAATAAGCGGGCCCTTCTGCACAATGACAGTTTTGATCATCCAGGTGAGGTATGAAGGTGATAGGCAATTTGAATTCTATTTTAGAATCAAACTAGAAAGCCAGAGGAAAGTACATTTTTCACAAAACACTCACAAGTATTGTTGCTGCCTCTCCCCTTTTCATCACATACATTTACAAGACAGAACATTTCTACAGAATTTTCTTACAGCTACAGTCTGACTGCACCGGACTTTCACATAGTAATGACACCTGTCTCCCATTAATTACAGCAGTACGCTACTCTGGGCTCAAGAAAATTTGGCTTTGATTACTGTATCCTGTTTTACCATATTCAGCTTCAGATGAGCTACTTGTTCTCCAGTGTTCTTCATAACTCCAACCTAGTCTGCAGCCAGAAGTAATAGAGTAGACAATATAAGGCAAAAATGTGACACTGTCTATTTTATAAGGAAAACAAAAGCTACGTCAACTCTGGAAAGCACAACGGCTTCCACTTGGTGCACTCATTTGCCCCAGAAGATATCTGTGCTGCTCTTTAATTCAGGAAATGTTTCTGGGTCTTTCTCATTCTGCTCATGTTTCATGTTTTCCATTGGTATCATCTACCCCACATTCAGTTATGTTCAAAACTAGAACGAAGTCCTACATGGGTTACTTGTAGGAAGTCTAATCTGAGAATGTTAACTGAGATTATTGAGATTATTAGGAAATCTTTACGACAGGTGAGCTATTTCCCAAAGAGGAACACAACTTTTAGACCTGTCTCCATAGGGATGAACTGAGAGCTCTTTAAAAAAGTATGCTCAGCGTTGTACATCTACATAAGGAATACAGTATCTGAGCGTGCAAGGGACATGCATCTTCTCAAATTCACCTTGTGCTCAGTTCCTAGAAATTCAGAAGGATCTCAAAGAACTCCCATATTTTCCCTTGTTTTCTCCAAAACATAATCAAGTTGAACAAATCCCTCTGGATTTGGATCTATTTGGACATTTGTTATGGCAAAGTTTAGTGCTTTTCCCCTTAGCAGTGTACTGTACATTTATTTTGCCAATCATCTACTGTGTTAAAAGAAACCATGACCTGGTCAAGCCAGGACACAAGAAATAGCAAAAGCGAGTATACAGCATATATAGAGTACTCCCCAAAATAATGAATTCCATAGGAAATAGCAACAAAGTAGACAAAGATATTTTTAACTTAAATATGAACTTTGTGACAATGCAGTTTCTAACTCCTCAGCAGAAAGCAGTTAACCCACTTCTGAGGCAACAGCAGTTTTACACATTTTATAACCTAGCTGTCAACATTTGGTCACATTTCAGCTATTTATTATGTACACACTGAATAAACTAAACCTGCACCACTACCCCCCCAATATAAAAATGTACCTACTCATACCAAGTACATGCTCCTACTGAAACCAAGAACATGTTTACATGCTAAGGAAATCTCCCCCTTTGGAATTACAGGCTAAAATCTCATCTTCTCCTAAGGGATTTCAATAGCTGCAGGGTGAGAGACACAAACTCACTTCCCAATCCAAGTGTTTGCACACCTGGCTGGTACTTTTTCACCCAGGAATATAAAGTTTTCTGCAGGGCAGAAAATGATGACACGCATGATGACAGTTTCCTGGCTTTGTGCCGATTAGTGACATAGCTTCCTGAAGGGGAGGTTCCCACCCTGGACATTCTCTTTCTCCAGGGCACTTAGGCATAGCTTTAAGTAAGTCATTGTACCGTTCTATCTTTCCAGCTGGCCAGGGGTGATAGCGAATGTGATGTACCCACTCTACTCCATGATCTGCAGCCCATTCTTGGATGGTTTTGTTTTTGAAAGGACTTTCATTATCTGACTCTAGCTCAAGTGGCACTCCATGGTGACAGATATGCTTGTTTATTCCTCCTAGGATGCTACTCCTATTTGCTTTCCCAGCAGAAAGCTTCTAGTCACCATGGTGATAGCTGTACCACTGTGAGACTGCAGCACCTGCTGGTCTTGCTGGAACTAAGTGGGGCTATGTAACCTGCTGGCCAGGCTTCTCCAAACATGCATTTCTCCCATCATGTGCGCTGTTTCATCACCCACACTTTGTGAGCATGTCGTATTATTCCACAGATCTCACACTGCCTAACTACCTGTATTATGGCTTCCTAAGACAAGCCTAATCTCTGTTCTCTGGCCCAGTAAGAAATTCAGTCTCTCACAGCATGCCCAACAGTTTTGTGGGCCCACCTGGCTGCAAACAGTTCTCCATTATGCTCCCATTCCAAACCTACGTGTTCAGGTTGGGCCAGCTGGTCAGCCTGCTCATTGTGTTTCTCCTTGTGAATCGCCTTTGAGACAGGTAAAATACTGTCAGGAAATGAGACATTCTAAAGGTGACCACAGAAGAACAGAAAAACCTGTTTCTTTCTTCATTGGCACTGTCTGGTTTTGGCTCAGTGAATGCAATGATTATAGTATAAATGAGAACGGGGGGAAATAATGTGTTCACAATATCCACTAGTTATTTGTAGCATTTGCAGCTCTGCCAGCCTTGCTTCGGCTGTGCAGTGCAATCTGAAAAGTGGAATTCTTCTGCAAAACAGATCCCATTATTTCTAGCAAGAGGAGAAAAGAATTAACACATCACTTGGTTTTAGTACGTGCTGAAGAAGAACTGCTTATGCAAGACACAGATCCTTCAATGTATGATGCGTCTGGAAGGGTCTTCAAGCTCTCCCACTGAAATCAGTAGTACTCTATAAATGGAAAGAAATGTATAGGGTCAAGGACTACTCCATACGCCATTTGCTAAAGGTGGCATCAACCCTATTTTTACCTTTTCCAGGAAGTGCAGCAAAGAGTGAGATGCCTTTCACTTCACTTGAGATGAGATGAATCAAGTTCTGGAGGTGCCTGGTTCTTTCCAGTGTCTTAAACTACATGTGCAACACCCTGGCTTGTAAGTGTGACATCAGGTGAATCTCAGTATACAAGGCTTTTTTGCCTGAAGAGCCAAACACAAATGTAATTTGACATGAAAGACTAAAGTAATCTCAAGAACGAGCAGCTAATCCTAATCTCTAGCTGCTTTCTGTCTCTATCTCTGTTTGGTGTGTCTTCAAAAACTTAGTGTGTTTCCAAGACACGTAATTTCCTCAACTTCAGACGACCTTTTCAATGCAATTTTGTTTCCAGGTGTTTGTACCTCGAAAAGCAGGAGCAGAGTTGGCCAGCCTGTTGCCATGATCTTACTTACATCATATAATTTCTTCTATAACCAAGTAAATTCCAAATTGTAAGCTACATGACTTGCCTGCTTACAGGAGGTTGTGGAAGCAATGTGATATCAAACTGTTACATGAATGGACTGAAGAAAGTAGCAAGAACGTGATTTGAAGCAACATGGTGAGAGACAGCACTTAGAAAACATTTTTGCATTTTGACCAATGCTGGTAAACAGGGCAGGGGGTAGGGGAGAAAGGGAGAATGAATTTATCTAAAAACATTTTTACATGCTTGTTGGGTTAATTCCCCAAGTATTTGAGTATTTGTTTCCAAAAATTAAATATGTGGGTGATTGCAGGCTTGTTGTTTTTTTCCCCACACAAAGTTAGAGTTCTCTTTGGGGTTTTTGAAGCCCACCTCTCCTTCTGCAGTTAGAGGGAAAAAAGGGATTATGAGAGAAAATTTACGTTGAATCATATGCCCCATTTGGTCAGTCCCGAGAGAGACATTTAAATGAGTTCAATTTTGACTCACTAGGATGTAAAATTACAGGGAGAAAGCTCTGCTCATGCTCTCAATGCTTTTGTTTCTTTCATTTAGCATTTTACTTTGTCCCCACCTCCAGAATATCTGAGCACGTTTCAGTGCAAGATATCAGCAAGATAGCATTAAGCAAGATAACATCTGTCATGCTGAATCTCATTTCCTTTACTTGGAAGAAGCCAACTTTCCAGTTGGTGCAAAACAGGCTGTAGTGTCCTACCTGAATTGCTACTTGTTTTTAGCATTATTCCAATTACAAGGTACCTATTTCAAGGGAAAAGCTCAGAGAAATGAGACTGTCCAGGAAATATGCCCTGGTAAAGTTTATTATAATTTTTCATTCTCATTGGCTTCACACCACAGCCTCAGACAGTTTCCTGGAAAAGGGTCACCTTTCAAGGCACATGAACTTCCTCATACAAAAAGCCCCACTGTATTCCAGAGAGGGGAAAACCTGTGAAGTTAGTCTTAATGACAAAGTTTTCCATTATCGTTCATACTGACTTGCTAGCAAGTTAAATGTTCCCAGCCTGATATTAGAACTAAACTGTGCAGCTCTTCAAACATCTCAGGAAGCAGTTTATATAAATCAAACAGTGTAAGTCCTAGCAAAATTCAATCCATTAGCAAAGGAGATAGTATCATACAATGTACCACTGAGTTTTCAGAGCCACTGAAAGATCTTTCATAGCTAATTGACTTCTTTCATGGATGACTATGAAGTGTAATGGAAGATGTAAATCAGGCTTTAAATCTTAGCTTAGTCTGACAGGGAAAAGAAAGGCATTATTTATGATAAGCAGTGGTGATGATGCACGTGAAGGAACAACTCCAAACTGGAGACTGGGTGTACACTAGCTGTGACACATCAAACTGTATCACATAGATCACACTTTCTCTTGCTCTGCAGTTTGGGTCTATTGGGTCTAAGCTGAAGCCTGAAGCACAGAGGACTGCACATGGGGTGAAAGAGAGCATCGCAACACAACCTCCCAGTCCCCTAGGCAGCACGGTGGCTAGAGAAAGATGGAGAGGGGGGTGGGAAGTCTGATTTGCTTCTCCTCGCATGTGAACAATTCTGGGGATTTCATGTCTGCTGGCTCCCCCGACAAAGCTCCTCCTTTAACAGTGAGAAATAGAGCATGCAAAAGCTCTCACCAGAGGCTGGGCTTGAACAATCCACTATAACCATTTATGCACCAGGCCGAGGTTGTATGCCAGGTTTGCTGGCGATTTTTTTTCTTATGTGGAGTAGCCACGGACAGTATGGAGAAGGGTCCAACACAGCATTGCCAAAGCCTTGTGGCCTGGCTGCTCAGTCCTGACCCGGACTGGTCTGAACACTGGATGGCTAACAATGAATCTCACCTCTCTTCAGTCAGACCGTTCTGAGATGTGCTGCATCTTCTCTGTCTTAGTGGAGCTGCTGTTCTGTGCAGACCAACCTTGCGGCCCTGGGGGTAAAGCTGCTCCCTCACACTACTCCAGTAGTTTTCTTTCCCTTTGCCCTCATCTAATTGGGAAAACCTGTTCACGCCACATTTTTTCTGCTTCACTATCATGCAGAAGATAACAGGCTAGATTTACATGGGCAAACAGAAACAGTCATACGACCCATGAATAAATTCACAGTGCAGGTAGAATATATTAGGAGCTAAAGCATTGGTCATACAGATGCAACCACGCGCTAAGCAAAGCCTTTCAGTCACGAAAGACCTAGAACAGATATACATTAATACTAAGCCAAAAGGGGCTTTGTAACCCTGCACAAACCTCTCCATTCCTATACACACACACTTTTAGAAATTATGTTCCAGAAAATGCGGGACTGAGCCATTCACCATTGTCAAGTGAAGTGCCACATGGTAACACGGTGTGACACATGAGGTGGGCAGAGTGTTTTACACTCAAGTTCTTTTGGATTACAGATCTGCCATCTCTCCACATGAAATGCACCTGGCCAGAAGGTTTTCAAGTAGCCTGAAGCGCCATAAACTGAAAATGATCAGGGAGAGACCTGGATTTGTCAGTTGTTTGGGAAAGTGAATGGTTCCTGACCAGGGCTTCTCTGATGGGAACACAGACTACTGGCAGCTGCCCTGTGGCTACCTGTGTCAGTGTGTGCGCCACACTGCTCTGCCAAGCAGCTGTCCAGGACAGCCAGCTGGCCAAAATGCCATGTCTTCTGCGGGACTCAGATGAAAAACAACTCCCGCTGTCAGCTCCAAATTCCACAGGCTGAAACCAGTCTGTTCTCCCAATCACTCCCCATCACCCTCCACAGGAACAAAATGATGCCCTCCCATTCACCATTATTCTTTACGTGAGGTGAGGGGCAGCCTCATACAATGGGTGCAGAAGCTACACCCCACTCTTGGCCCCATCACTCCAGGGCCGGCACTCACCCATAGGCAGTCTCGGGCCAGAACTGCACTGATGCTGCTCTCTGAGGCTGCTGTGATAGGTGAGGCTGGGGCACGGCGAGGCCTCATGGCGTCCCTGAGGACCGAGGACAACGGCTCCCACTGCCATCGCCGCTGAGGGGGCGGCTGCCAACGGTCTGGCGCCGGTTCTAATGGCCATGCGTGAGCGCTCCACATGCCCAACGGCACCGAGCGCCGGCCACAGCGGCCACCGCCAGCACTCCTTGCGGCGCCCTGAGCTGCTGTTTGCGTCCTGCGGGGGTTCTCACCGCACCAGGAAGAAAAGATGCATTTTCTTACAAAATGCCTCGTACGGCCATCCCAGGAAACCAAATCTTGTTAACTGGGAATGACTATCTGTCTTTTGATGCTATGTCATTCAATTTTCCTTCAGTTAGCCTTCCTACCTCCCAGGAAAACACTTGCGTGGCAGGGTTTTCCTGCTTGCTCCACAGCTCCCCTCTCAGCCCCCAGACTGAGGGGTCTTTCCCTGGGACAATCATTACATGACGGCTGAGTTGTTCCAGCTCTCACCCTGTCTGTACCCTGCTGAGGACTTCTCTATTCCGTGGAAGACACCCAGAAACGCCTCATGTGGTGTGCCAGTCCCCTGCCCCTTCAGTGAAATTAGCTGCAATATGGGCTAAGTTAAAACGTGTTGGCAGAAGTTGAAGAATATGTAAATAAAGCAGCTGCTGGCTGCTGAGTATGGGCACAATCCAAACACATTTCTTCCCGTGGACCTTCAATCCTACTTCTTCATCCCCTCCCACCCGTACCTCCGGATTTGTTTCATTCATATCACAAGAGGGCACCCTTCACCTGACTACAGTAAGTTTCCCATCCACACTTTGAGGCAAAAGCTGAAAACAGGAAAGTCCTTGGACTGAAACAGACTTACAGGGAGAGGGGGACCGAAAGAAGAACCCCTGGGGAACAGCCAGTTGCACCTGCGGTGGCAATGACCTCTTCTCAGCTGGGAGTGATAAATATTCACTCTCCGCTGCGTGATCCTTGTATAAAGAGGACTCCTGCAATTTTTAAAACTGAATTCAAAAGTAGCAGACTAAAAATAAGGCATTTAAACAAAACAACTGTATAACACTCTGCACTGAAAATGCTCTCTCAGTCATGCTGAAGCTAACTGAAATGCAACTCTTTCTTTCACTGTTAACCTTTCAGACCTCCAAGCAACCAAACTGCCAAAGCAATTTAAAACTATTTTGCCAGGTTATGCAAAGAGCACCATTTTGGCCATCAGTTGCTTGGCTTTCTTGCCTGCCAACGAGGTCCCAGGCTCCTGTGAGAATTGTGCCTGAAATACTGTTTGCCACAAGTACATGCCTGTAATGGCCCATGGCCAGCGAAGGAGGTGACTTTGCCCCCTAGGCCCCTTAGGCCTCTAGTACTGTTCAAGACATGCTGAAGCTTTCTCTCAGCCCCTCCCTGCAGTTCCTCTGGAAGGATCTGGGTCTCCCCTAGCTCCTGAGCCAAGCCTGCCAGTTGCAGGTGAAGAATATCTGATACCCCAGGACACCTGAACTCCTGCTCTGCCTGTATGCATCTGAAATACACCCCCTGGAGTGCCGACTTTAGACATCACTCAACACTCAATAGCTTTTCTTGACGATATGTCCATTGCTAGTAATGAGAGTTTACATATCCAGCTCAGATGCCGACACCTGCATTAGATACCTCCATCCATGAGCTAAGTCCCACTCCCACATTACAAAGGAAAGTTCTTTTAGACTGGCAGCCCACTGACATGAATGCAGCGATACCTCCTTCCTCTTACACTGCTGTGAATTTTGGTTGAAATCTGAAGAGCAGTGTCTCATCAGGTTTACCCCTGCACTAACATTCCTGCTAACACTTTTACCAACATTGACCCATTCAACACAGTACCATGGCTAAGTGTCACAGATCAGTTCCTTAGGCTGATGAGTGCTGACCTCTTCCTATTACCATATGCACAGCCTTTCACACTATTCACAGGAAAGGAAAAGATTCCTGCCTGGCTGGTTTACTGAGCCCTTTATACTCTGAAGCATTTGAAGACGTATAGCTACAAACCTATTTTTTTTTCAGAATAAATTTCCAGACCAACTGTCCAAATCTTGGGGAACAGAAACCTTTTTTGTGTACCCCCAGTTATCAGCATCCATTGTTCTGGTTCCCTCAGGTTACATTACTTTGGTCATTTCCCCTTGGTTAGTTTTCTATCTTTTGGTCTCTGAGTCCAAGAAGCTGTTTAAAGCAAGCCGAGCCCCTGATATATTAATTTCATTACTAGCCAACATATTCACAAATAATTACTGAAAACCAGCTAAATATACAACTGCTACTCTTCCCAAGACATTATGCACCTAGTATTATTTTGCAAGGCAGTTAATAAAAAGGAAGGGGTTTTATTCTTCGCGAAGAAAAGCAGCATTTAAATAATCCAATGAAATATGTTTCTATTATATAAACGGAAATTTTGTATAGACAGAAATATATATGGACTTACATAAATGCATGCTTTGCTTCTAAAGAAGGTGACTGACCATTTCTTAAATATAACAAGTATCTAACAGCACATCAACAAAAGGTGTACTGTGTCCTAAAACTCTGTATTATAAAAGCAGCCTTCTGGGATGAAAATACTTGATTTTGTACAGACTGTAAGGAAATTTTGTCTTTTAAAAAATTAACACTCTCATGCACTGTTCTTATATATTTGCAGACTAGATGAGAGGACAGTGAGGTGGATTGAGAACTAGCTGAAGAGCAGAGCTCGGAGGGTTGTGATCAACAGCACAGAGTCTGCTTGGAGGCCCGTAGCTAGCAGTGTTCCCCAGGGGTCTGTACTGGGTCCAGTTCTGTTCAGTGTATTCATCAGTGACCTGGACGAAGGGATAGAGTGTACCCTCAGCAAGTTTGCCGACGATACCAAGCTGGGAGGAGTGGCTGATACGC
>WAAD01016096.1:2654-72379 GCA_013389945.1 Fregata magnificens
CCCGGGACCCCCGCTGCCCCCGGACGAGGCACCAGCGTCTCTCGGAGAGGTGCCGGGGGGTTCAGCCCCACGTCGCGCACCATGAGCCCACCGCCCTCGCGGGCGTCTGTCCTCGTGCTGGCAGCCCCCCAGTGCCGGCAGCACCCCAGTGCCAGCAGCACCCCGGGCCCGTCCCCGCCGACGCTACGTCCCGCCTGACCTTGGCACATCACCACGGCCCTGCTCGGCCGTGGCCAACTGGGCAGCAAAATCCCCCGATAAGCTCCTCCATGGAGTGGCCTCGTTTTCCCGGAGGCGCCGGGGCTGTCTCTGCCTGCGGAGGCCAGAGTCCCGTGGGGGGGATGCTCAGCAGGCAACGGGCAACGTGCCGAGACGGGCAAAGGCGGCGTCCGACGGCTCTCAGCACACAATGGCCCCAGCGCCGGAGCTCTGCCTCGGTTTCCCCATCTCCCACCTGCTTGAGCCAGCCTCCGCTGCCCACAGCCCCGAAGGCACCACTGGTGCAGCCGAGGGTCCCAGCACCTGTGGGTGCCCCTGCAAGAGGCCTTGGCACCGGGGACCTGCCGGGAGCTCACGCAGCTCCGAGCCCAGAGCTGAGGTCTGCCGCCCTCCGTGTGTCTCTGCACGGCGGGTGTGTACCAGGATTTGCTCAATTTCAAAATCCTCCATAGCCAAGACCCTTCCCTCCCTCCCCTGCAGCACCGGGAGTATCCTTCCGCGGTCTCCTGTGTCTGCACCGGGCAGAGGAGCGCTGGGGTGAGCGCGGGGTCTGCAGCACGCTGGTGTTGCCGTGACTCCTGCAGGAACGCAGCCTGGGCCAATGCATTTTGCCCTGAAATGTCCCCTGTGCTCCCAGGGACACTGTGGGCGCAGCTGAGCCCACTGGGGCCAGCAGCACGTGCCCTGCCTGGGACCAGGCTGAGCCCCAGGAACTCATTGCACAGATGAGCAGGGTGCAACAGCTGGGTGGGGGGAGCTGGGGAGCAGGGTCAGCTCGTCCCTGCTGCACAGACGGGGCCAAGCAGCCCCCTGGGGCCCTGGGGCCACACTCAGCCAGGCCCCACCACCCCCCTCAGCGCTTCCATTTTCATCCCTGCAGGATGCAGTGCTTGGGCTGCCGGTTCGGCGGCTCCCGCTGCCCCTGGCTTCCTGCCCCCGTGGCCCCGCGGCCCCCACCATGCCGCTCCATCTGCTCCCCGCCTGCTGCCAGCCCCGCGCCAGCCAGCCCCGCACTGGAGCTGAGCACTGGCGAGGCTTGTGACGTGGTCGCTGATGCACGTGGGAGCGCAGGTCAGGCCACCTCGCTGCCCAGGGGGTGCCAGGGCTCAGCATCCCCCACGGGTGCAGTCACCCAAATGATGCAGGAGCCAAATCCTATGGGAATGCATGGAGTCCCAGCATGGAGGAGGATGCTGCCAGGTGGGCACAGAGATGCCTGCCCTGACGGCTTCCCCTGCGGTGCCACCCTCTGTCCATGCAGCTGTGGCCCTTGGTGACATCTGCATACATCGAGGTCACCTGTCCAGAGCTCTGTGCTTTGGGGCTGAGTGGCAGGGGGACGGGTGGGCTGGACCGTGTCCCCCGAGCTCCGTGGTGAGGGGTGGTGGGACTATCTGCTCCCCCCGTGTGGCTGCTATTTTAGGCTGGAAAGTGCTGAGGGATCCAACCGGACCGTGGGCACGTCTCCACACCACTGGAGACGGCAGCGCCATGGCATATGCTGAGGTCACTGGGGCTGTGGACACCTCCTCCTCCTCCTCCTCCTCCTCCTCCTCCTCCCGCAGGAGAAGGACAGAGCCGAAGGCTGTGGCCATGCTGGCTGTTCAGGGCTTGCTGGGAGCTGGGCAGAGGGGCTGACACCTTCCCCAGTGCACTGGGGCACTCTGCTGCTTTGGGCTGTGACACCCCTGGGCACCCAGTCTGGGGCACCCAGGGAGGGGGGACCCGCCCCAGCCCAGCCACGGGAGCTGAGAAGCCCTGGGGTGGCCCCCGGGCAGGGGTGGGGGGCTGCCCCCGGCTTTGTGCCCACCACCTGCAGGGGTGGCAGCCCCTCAGATGGAGGGGACCCCCTTGGCACAGCCCCTGGCAGCAGCCCCACGTGGGCAGCAGGGCTCTGCAGGGAGGGATGGGACTGTCCCCTACCCCTGCGCAGAGGACAGTGGTGTTGGGTCCTTGCCATGGCTGTGCAGGTCCGGGCTTGTCCCTGGCCGAGCTGCCGGGGGCCCCTGTCCTGCTGCTGGGGGACATGCGAGCGGCCAGAGGGACGACACGAGCTGGGGCTTGTTCCCACAGCCCTGCAAGAAAAAGGCCAGCCTGGTGCTTGTCCCCAGGCAGGAGCAGCTTCTGTCCCCGTGACTGGGGTGTGTGATCTGGCTGCCCTGCCATGGCTCGCCACCAGCGCCAGGAGCAGCCAGGCTGGGCTGGTGTGGGGGCAAACCCCCTCTTCTGTCGGGGTTTCTGCCTGCTCGGTGCTGGGTCCTCCCCCAAGCCCGACAGAGAGCAGAGCCAAGATGTGCGCTGCATTCCCGTGACTCAGTTTCCCCACTAGCAGCACGCTCCTGCCCCGGTCTCTGCTGATAGTGGCTGGGGAGAGGCCCTCCGGTGCCGCGCAGATGACTGTAGCTGTAGCTATTCACACTACTCATTCACCGACTGCCAGCATGCATGGTGCTGCGGCATGCCTTGGCTGTGCTGGGGAGGACGGGTGTGGGCAGCACAGGCTGGGGCTGAGGGCTTGGTTTGTGCATCTCCCTGTCACCATATGCAGTGTGACCTGGGTCACCGTGTCTGCGTGTGACAGACTCAGTTCTGCCGTGCCCCGGCCAAGGGGGAAACTGAGGCACAGAGGAACAACTTGCCCACAGGTCACACTGGGGGTCGGTGGTGATGCTGGGCACTTGGCCAGCCCCAAAGCAGGACAGACCTCGGCTTGGGGGGGACGTGGGGGCTCACATCACTGGTCCTCCCCAAGGACCAGTCCACCGGGGCCATGCAGAGAGCTGGGAATGCAGGGCTGGAGGATGATGCAGACAGGCAGTGCCTGTGGGCCACCCACCACCCCTGTCCTTGAAGGCCACCCGTCCTGCCATGGCTGCAGCGGAACTGGGTGCCTCTTCACCGCTGCCCTGCCGGTCCTGGTGCCAGGGTCGCCAAGAGCCCCGCTCCGTCCCCAGCTCTCCCGCCCATTGTCACCGGTGCCTCCCTCCGACCAGCACGTCCCCGCGGGTGCCGGGGAGCGGCTGCGGGGTGAGCCGGCAGAGCCAGCCCCGGCGTTGTGTGGCAGGAAAATGGAAAAAGCCCCAAAGGTTTTGGGGCTGGCTGGTTTCACCAGCCGCCTGCCCGGCCCGAAGCCCTGCTCTCTCCCCGCTCACTCGTGAGATTCAATACCCACCTGGCTCAGCATATGGAATCTCCTGAGCACCAGTCCCCTGTGCCCCTTGGTGCAGCTCAGAGCAGGAAGGGACCACCCAAAGTGGGGTCCCCCCACGTGTGCCCCAGGGACGCTGACCCCGGTGGGGCCGGGCACAGCTGCAGAGGCCAGTCTCCAAACCTGCTGGGCCGAGGGCTCTCCTGGCCCCAGCCCTCCCGTCATGCTGGGAGCAGGGACTCGCCGAGCCAGAGCAACGTGGCAAGGGACAGGGGAGGCTGGTGGGGACCACACGGACATGGGTGGAGGGGGACCGCTCTGGCCGTGCCAGTACGGGGCAGTTTCGAAGCTAGAAGGACCTTTCTGGGCATTCACAAAATGCTGTATCACTCTGCGCAGAGGGCCAGAACCTCACTGGGGAAGCTGGTTACAGGCAGGATGAGGCAGGCAGCGAGGGAAGGCCTCCAATAAAGGGGTTTTCCCACAACTCCCCCAGCCCCAGTCTGGCAGCGGGACTGGGGCACTGGTGTGGTGGTGTCAGGGGAACCCAGCACAGCCCACTCTGAGGGAGCAGAAGGAGCTGACTCTTCAGAGAAGCTCAGAAAGCAACCAGGGAAAAATAATTTGAAGGATGTTAAACACAAAGAGACGATGTCCACCTCTGCCATGTGTGCTGGGCTAATTATTGAGGGACGGCGAGATGGCACATCCTCACCCAGATGGATGCCCCTTGTGCTGAAGCTGCAAACCTGCTTGCTCATCCTGACAGACCAGGCAGCCAGGTTGGTGCCGGTCACACTCCGGGACCTGCACAGTGGGACGCGGCAGGCTGGCAGATGCCAAGCAGCCAGCAGGTCCCGAAAATGCCCAGCCTGGGGAGACGGGGGCCAAGCTGCCCTCCCACGGGGTGACCTTGCAAGCCCAGGGGACAGGGCAGGCTAATCCTGCCCTGTGGGTGCTTGGGGCTGTCCAGGCCAGTGGGTGCATGACGTGGCAGATCCCCGCCACATCTGCTCTGGATGTGCTGCTGCCCGGCACAGAGGTTCCCACGTCGGTTTTGTTGGCGAAGGGCCGGGCAGCCCCGATGGCATGGCACCGTGTTGAGAGGGAGGCGAGCAGCCCCTACGTGGGTCGGGCAGCTCAGCACGGGGACCATGATGTGAAGCGACAGTGCGGTGCAGGCAGCCGCCAGCCTGTCCTCGGGGCCACCCGTGAGACGGAGCCTGGCATCAGGGCGATTGCACCCACAGGGTGACAGCTTGGCGAGAAATGGGGCCAGGGTGCGATTCGAGCGTGAGCAGCTCTGGTGAGGCAGGTGAGGAGATGGCTTCTGGGTCTTGCTCGGCTTCCTGAATGCAGCAGAAACATCCGCATGACCCCAGCGTGCGGGCTACAGGAGCGGGTTGGGTTTCTGTACTGAGCATTGAGAGGCAATGCAGGATCTGTGCCATGTCGCCCGTGGCCTGCGATGCTGTGGGAAGGGGAGGCAGGCAGGGGCCGGCTAGGCCAGGCAGGCAGGGGGTGGCTGCCCGCCCCTGGGGCCAGCATGTTGCTGGGTCACTCCCCATGGGTGCTGTGGCCACCAAAGCAGCATTTACCAGGGTGAGGGCTCCAGCACTGTCGGAATGGTGTGGGGCACCCCAAAACAGGATGGGGGTCTGTGGCACCCACCTATGGCCACCCTATGGGAAATGGGGCTGATGGGCACCCAGCACCTCGCCGCGCCCCCAGGGGCCCTGAGGAGAGCCCATCTGGGAACCTACATTCAACATGGATGGCACCGGGAAGGTGTCAGGGATGCTGTGCAATGCCCTGCTCCCTCCCCCGCTGCTCAATTTACAGCAGGGATTAATATTTGATACCTTCCCTTCGCCCCGGGCTCATCATTCCCCGGTTGCCGTCCTTACTGCGTGGGCAGCCAAAGCAGGCGGTGCACTGCAGCCCGTTGGGGAACAGAGCATCTACTGCAGGGCCAGCGGAGCGCCTTTGGGGTGGCCAGAGCCAGGGTCTGGCAGCCTTCACCCCCCCCTCCCCTGCCCGTGGGAAAGGGATGAGCTGGGGACCAGCAGAGGCAGGCCTGGGGGAACAGGGCAGGATGGGGCAGGATAGGGCAGGACAGTGTCTGGCGTGGGCAAGGGGAAGACCTCTTCCCCCACCCCCCACCCCACTGCAGGCAGCACCACCACAAGCTGCTGCGAAATCCCCCGTTTCCAAGGCAACGTGGGGATCCCACAGCTGGGAGCGAGGCAGAGCAGGGATGGGATGGGATGGGATGGGATTGGATGGGATGGGATGGGATGCTCGCTGCTGCCCTGCCTGCCCGCTCACTCGCTCACCCCTCGCTGCTGCCCGCTAGGCACCCTGCAGCTCCCGTCTGGGGGTGATGCTCTCATTTTCCCTGAGCGAGGAGCAGCTGAGCTGGCTGGCGTCAGCATGATGCCCGGGCTGGGTGCAGGGAGGCTCTCCCCTCCTTCCAGCTTCTCTCCTCCTGTTTCCCTCACATCATCTCCCTTCCCCCAGCTCTGAAACAAGGGAGAAGCCCGGCCCTGCTGCCTGCTTCAGGGGCTCGGGAGGGAGCTTTGGTGGCAGAAGAGGGTGCGCGTGAAGTCCCTAAAGCAGCTGTTGGCTTTAGGGTCCCTGCCTGTAAAGAGGGTTGTAAACCCCACATTCCTGCCTGCCTCCTTGGGAATGACGGGTCAGTCCCCCAAGGCCGGCAGGCAACGAAGCTTGAGCACAGGGCATCCATCTGCTGACCCACAGCAGTGCCAGAGGCATGAAGACGCCCCGCTTGGGGTGCCCTCGCCCTCCATGGTGCTCACCAGGAGGGATCTCAGCGTTGCCCTGCCAGCGGGATGCAGGACCAGTGTGCGGTGCGAGCTGTGTCTCGGCAGCCCAGGCAGAGCGGGCAGCACCAGTGCTGGGCAGGGCTGCTGGGCATCACTCCAGCCTGCCCAAGCAATGCCACATGGCAGCATCAGTCGCTCATGATCCCCCGAAGCCATCAGCCCCCGCACCGACGCAGGAACTGACCTCCTCGGTGCTGGGCTGATGACTCCAACACTGGGCAGTGCTCGAGGCAGCGAGGCCAGGGTGGGAGCCCACCACCTCGTAGCCTTCCACGGACCTGTTTCCTGCCAATGGCAGAAGAAGGGGTGTTTCTCCTACCAGCTCCGGTGAAAAGCCTGCTCTTTTCCCAGCCTGCTGGCTCCTTCCCGCAGCCAGTCTGCAGACGCCAGCATGGTCTCCATCTGCAGCTGCCACCCAGGCCAAACCTCAGGCACAGGCAGAGCTCCCCCATGCCGACACACGCTATCCTGGAGCAGGGAGAGGCATACGGAAGAGGGGAGACTAGCATCTCTCAGGTGTCCCCTGCCACTGGGAGATGTAGCACCCTCCTCCTCCCCTCATCTCACCTCTGTGGTGATGGAAAGCCACACCACTGCTTCCCCTCCTTGCTCCCGCCGTAAGGCAGAGCCTGCCAACAATTTGGAGATAATGAGGAGTTTCATGGGTTCACAGGCTGGCTCGCTGCCCCATGGCAGTATCCTGCATACAGCTCTGGGCAGAGCACACGTGTGTACAGATAACACCTCCTGCTTTAACCTGTAACGGTGCCCTGGATTCCTGCGGGCTGCTCCGCACCTGAACCCACAGCTTGAGCCACATCTCACCTGGCCAAGGTCTGCCTGAGCCTACGGCACCCACGGGGTTCAGCCACGACAGCTCTCTGAAGGCGCCAGGAGATCATTTCCCCTTGCTCAGCAACTTCCCTGTGAAGTGGTTGAAAAGATGAAGACTGGATACTCACCGTGAGCTGCCCTAGGGCCAGGAACACGTGGCATGCCTGAGATGCTGAGGGCTTGTTTTGGAGCCAAACCCACAAGTTAAAAAGGCTCAACCACTTGCCCTGGTATCTTTAAGCAGCAGACTGAGCCAACACTGGATTAATTGTATTATGCCACGATTGAGACTTGCTAGATTACAGGAACCGGTCCCTAAGCCCATCCTACTGCAGGACTTCCTTAGAATCACTCATGTGCAAGCTCAGGGGCATCCCAGAAGGACAGGCAAGCACTACAGTCTCTCCAGGATGCAGGCGCTTTCACTGCAGGGGTTGCAGGTAGCACACCCATTAGACATCTTGCCCCCAGCCCAGCCACCTGCCTGCTTGCTGCCCTCCCTTCAGCTCTGCCTGGCCCATACCGCACTGGGACCTGCCGCAGCCTGGGTGTTTGCCTGGCCCCACAGCACCTCCAGCAGCCTGCGGCTGCTCGCAGGGCAGGCCTCCTCCAAGACCACCTGCAAGTTCCCACATTCACTTTGTGTCCTGCTAAAACCTGAGTTTCAATAACCTTTTCATGTTCGCTGCTAGAGGGAAGGAAGCAAATTCCCACCCCAGGCCTTGGCAAGCCAGGGAAAAACTTATGACCTTATGGGAGCAAGAGAAATAGGGTGAAGCTGAATCCCTCAAAGGGCAGGATCCTTGCACTCCTTGCATGTGGCCCTTATCATAAATCATGAGGAATGATGAAGACCTGGTACGCCAGTGAGCCAGCTGCTAGCTGCAAGTCCCCAGCAGGATACAGCTGTGAAAAAGGCCAGCCCCACCGCAGTGTGCAGGAGATGTATTGTACAGGAATCATTAAGTACCAGCCCTGGCATGACCTCATCTGGACTGGCACGGCCACAGAAAGATGAACTCAAAGGGGAGCCGGTGCCAAGGACGGCTGCTAGCGCAGCCAGGGGACAGCCTGTCCAGCAGAACAAAAGCAGAGCAGGGATACGAGCCCCGTCCACACAGGGCTAGGAGCGGGGAGCAGTATTTAAACAACAGTGCTTGCAAAGGAACAAATAAGCATAAATTGGCCAGGAACAAATCTGGATGGCAATTATCAGACAGCTCCCGAGCCTCAAGGCAGAAGACTGATGCACGGCTTCCCGCAGGGATGCCAGAAACTGAGCTGGTTTGGGGGTGGTGGGAGCTGCAAGGACCAGTCAGTCTGTCCTTGTGCTATTTTTCTATCTGGTATTTTGACAAGGGGGTGGAGGAAGCCATAGGTTGGGTATCAAGAGACGTGGTCCTTTTGGCATAGGCTGTGCCATGCGGGGCTGGGGCACACGGCTCAGCAGCAGTGCTAAGCAGCTTGATTCTCTTGCAGGGATGAGTTTTGTGACAGCCACTAACACAGATTAACATGAGCAAGAGCTTTAGCAAGCAGGGACGGCCACCTGTGCCAAGGAGACCTGGGCCATCAGGAGAAAGATGCTGTGAACACGCTGCCTTTGCACAGGAGGAATCCTCGGGGAGAGGATGTACAAGCACGGAGGAGTCAGCTCCAGGCCACTTGAGTGCAGGTGAGCTGGAAGGTCTCGCTAAAATCGGCTCCCAGCTGGGGAGCCACAGGGATGCCAGCACAGAAGGCACACTATGAAGCCTGCAGAGATCAAAATGTCAGTCTGCTCTTGGAGTATGACTTCACCCACGTCTTGTCACAGCAGCTGCATCAAGTCACACACCAGGAGTTGCCAAGAGTGACAGGAGCTGCTAACCATCACGCTGGATTGTTCCACTCCAGGGACGGGTACAGCAAGGAACGCTCCCCAAAATAAACGCTGGGTGCGCAGCTCCTATTCATGTCTCGCATTAGCAGCACAGTCCCAGCTGCCCCAGCCAGGATACTACACATGCTGTCCACAAAGCAGGCACACAGACTCCTGCAGACTACTCTCCTCTCCTCCTGGAGGGCTGCCAGACCAGCCTGATGCTCGAGCGAACAGAGGCCGCTCGTCAGGCAGCTCTTGTACCGTGCCCCACAGAGGCTTGGTCAGCAGCTGAGTGATCCCGGCTGGGAAGACACAGCAGGTGGGAACAGGGGATCTCGGAGTTACCTCTCATGACTTACCATGAATGCTCTGGCTTAAAGCTGACACAGTGGAAGCCAAGATGCAATCGTATACTGGCCGAGGGTCCTGTGGATCTCAACCAGCCAGTGGTGCAGAGGCAGGGGAGCGGGCAGCACAGCTTTCAGGCATGTGCCTCCAGCAGCAGCCCCTGAAGACAGGGCTCCCCTTGCTGCGCTTGGGAACCAGGCCCAGCTGGCAGGCTACAAATGCAGTGACAAATTTGCACTTTTCCCTCCTGCTGCTCTAAACCGAGACCTTGTACAGCATGCAGCTCTGGCCAGCATTAACTGCAAGAAATCGCAACTCCTTAGCCTCAAGCTCTTCATTTTTTTTTTGGATGACTGATAAACTCAAAAGCAAATACACTGGTACCTCTAGAGATGCTCACAGGAACTATTTATATCGATGTGATCCTGCAGAAGCTTCCCCATAATGACAGGCACGTACACATACTTTTTATATTTAGCTTATTCAAAAGACTGGGCATGGGAGAGCCCAGCTCAGACAAGGTCTATTTCTTTCTCCCCTCACTCACACTTGCTGGCACTGAATTACATCTCATGCTGGAGCCCTAATCAGTTCACCATTCCCTGAAAAAGGGAGAAGTCTAAGTCTAAAAAGTCCCTTTTTGCTGCTATTCCCTTCCATGCTCCTGCTTCACCCACAGGGTAGGATTTCTTTGGCCTTGCTGCCAAAGCCAAAACATGCCACACACTCTCCTGGGGCTCTAGTGTAAGTAAAGAGAGCTCCTGCATCTGCTTTTCTCTTTTAAAGGAGTATTTTGGAACATAATGACTCATCTTTGCTTGTTTCTGTCTCAGCCCCTTGTGCTGACAAGGAACACGAGCTGCAGGGAGTGTAAAGGCTCCTACGGTGGTCAAACCTAGCCGAGGTGAAAGACAAACCGATGCCAACATCAGTGTTTCCAGGGGACTCGGCGCCTGTACAGCCTTCTGCTAACCAAGAGCTACGCTTGCAAGGAAGAAGAGCTGAACAAACATGCCGTCTCCCTTATGCTGCGTGAAACAACAGCTCTCTCAGGACAGACTTCAGTTGTGGGGAAAGGACACATGGTTTTTATGTTCAACTTTTTTTTTTTTCCCTTTTCAAACGATTTTTAATTTAGCTCCCTGTTCCATGAAGTGTAATAATGCAACAGCATGAGGAAGGGGCAGCGGGATGCCCTTCTGTGAAACAGTCCTGGAGGGACACGCAGCTCCCAAGCCCAGGCACACATGCTTGTGGTGGAGAAGAAGAGGTGCAGAGGCAGTTGTACAACAGAGCTTTATAGTCAAGAATGGATTGTACCAGGTTTTTCCGATGCAAAATGGAACATGACCCAAAATCTTCACGGAACAGAAGCGCTTTCAGGAACGCAGCCAGCTGAAGCTCGAACGCCTGCCTGCCTTTTTGCGAGAGGCCGCAAACCAGTCACGTCCCAATCCACTTTTTCCTCCCCAGACATGCAAAGTTTGAACTGTCCCATGCAATTTCCCTATGGTGTCACGTGAAACGTAGTAATGTACAGAGAAGTAGACAAATGCTAATGGCAAACAGACCTGAGCAATATACTGCTCATGCAGCAAAAAAACCCCAGTTTGTTTTATAGGGAAACAGTTACAAGTGCATTTGGGGGCTGGGGAAAAGAAAAAGAAAAATGGAGCAGGGAACTGCCTGCTGGTCAAGACAACTCTGCAGTGGATAACGAATCAAAAGAACACCTTGCTTTATAGGGATGTAGAAGGAAACCCCAGTTTGGATTTATGGTTGACATTTTACAACAAAAAGGGAAGAAGGAGAACAAAACCAAACCTCAAATCAGCCTGCAAGCAACAGGGTAATGTAATGCACAGAACCTGGAGGGAGCTTCACCGTCTGAGCTGCGAAAGGGACACCAGAACCAAAACAGAAGGGTGTGTGGAGAACTAACAAGCTCCATCAAATACAGGGGCTGCTCACTGAGACACAGGCAAGTGCAAAGGGCTGGCCTGTAGTGCCTATCCAATGGCAACCGATGCTGCTGAGCAGGTACCAATCCACGGGTTTAAGTTCAAAGCAAAAATTAAAAGGCTTCCCAAACTCATGGGATAGGAGAAGGCTCTCCATTTGGGGCAGGGAAAGGCAGCTCATTGGCTGCTAGGAGGCTCGGCCCAGTAAACACGGCTGCAGTATCGACAGAAGCTGCGCCAGGAAGGACGCTGTCTGAGCTACAGTGGTTGTCCCTCTCAGTGTAGGGAGGCAGCCGGTGTTTTACAGCGTGACTGTAAAATGCCTGAGAAGCAAATGCCTTGCCATGCTAACACTTCCCTGTAGAGAGTTCTGAAGCTCTGGGTATCTTCATTTCCACATGAGAGTCATGTCCCTGAGAGGTACCGACGGGAGGGGATTCTAGCATATGCAAATTCAAGGGTGGGAAATGCAGAAAAGCACTGATTTTCCTCTCTCTTTTTCAGGTTAGCTTTGCACTTTGCATTGTTTTCCCAAACTGCATAGCAGCTTACATGTAGTGTCTGAGACACTGGGGCCACGGAAATCAATGGGGCTTCATGAATTCCAACAGCAGCACCAGTGAGTGCTAATTAAGCTGCTGTGCAGAAAGGTCCCGTTCAAAGGACTCCAAAATCACACACACTCTCTCTCACTCTGGCCCTGCGGCTGCTGTTTTAGAGAGCTGTACCATAGCATGATCTGCTTGATTTAAAGCTCATCAACTGCTGGGTGGAGCAATGGCCAATACCACTTTTCTCATTAAAAAATAGGAAGGATAAAAAGTTAAAGACTTGAGACAGGCGAGCACGATGCGTTCATGCGGCATGTTTTGTTGCGCTCCTCTTAACAAGACAGGAATTTCAGGTGTGCAGGAGTGGAACATAGCAGGGGCGGAGCAGGAGGCAGGTCCCCTTCGCCTCCCACACGCTGCCAGCTACCCGACGGGGCATCTCTGGAAGGAGAAAAAACGACAGCCTGGAAGCGGGCCTGGGAACCGTGCCCTGAATGTTCCCCTTACTCAAGTACATCTCAGCTGGATTTTCGTTGTGTAACGAATGCACCAGAACAGCGCACACAGATGCAAAGCTTTTGTTTTGCCAGCTCTGTTTTGAGAGAATATATGGCAAATGGCTGAAGCTTTACACATCTGCACCTGTCCTGGTGTGACTCATAAGAAAAGATGGAGACAGCCACGATAGAAGAGTCCGCTGCATGTACAGGCCAGCCTACAGCTCCTCATAGTCCCCACCTCCTCGTGGTTTGCTCACACTGGCTCCTCCTCCTCCAAGAAAAGCCTCAAGTTCATCTATTTCATTGTTTTTCTCCTTGCTCCTCCTCTTCTTTTTCTTTTTCTCCTCTTTGCTCTCCTCCTTCTCTTTGCTCTTCTTGTGTTTGCTCTTCTTTTTCACAGACTTCTCCTCTTCCTGCAAAATGAGAAAATTTTTATTAGTAAATCCTCTGAGCATGCCAGTAACCCAGCATATATCCCCCTGAAACTTGGCTCTGACGGAACCTTACTTAGGGCGAAGCATCTACTCCCAAGGCTGACTTGGAGTTAATTCCAGAAGACCCTTCTGCGTGTTTGGACAGAAGAGAGGAAAGACCATCTGGTTTATATGTAGCAGTGGTCTGTCAGGCAGTTTGTGCCCGACAATACCACAGTATTGGACAGGCAGAAATGTCAAAGACAAAGCCTCCTGCAGACTTCCCTTGCTGCCTCTGAGATTAGGTCTGCTGGGGACACCCCTCTGCTTGGAAAAAGTCATGGTGCTGACAGCACAGACTCAGCCCCGCAGAGATGCACTGCTCTCTTTAGTCCTGTATTTTACAAACTCACACACTGCCTTTTCAAAATTCAACTGTTCTAAAAGCTTGCTTTTAAGCTGCAAAGTGGTTAATGGTCTGCAGAGCCTGGGAGGCACAGATTCGGCTGTAGGATGGGAGAATGGAAGGAAGTCCACCAGGTACACAGAGTATGCTGTAGAAGGCCACCCCTCGCCTTGGCTGGTAGATAATATGGCAGATCAGCTCTGAGGAATTAAATAGTACCTCTTTGCTTTTCTTTTTCTTCTTCTTTTTCTCCTTAGAAGGTTGTTTATCTGCCCAAACAAAAAAACCAACATTGTTTTTAATCAAGTTAAACCGTAAGAGATGCAATTCTGCCCTGCCCTGATTTCTGAGAACAAAATGCTCCATCCTGGGGCCACATGCAAAGGCAATCTCGACTCCTCAGGACAAAATGCGCCCCTTTAGAAACCAACATAGGCCCCAGCAGTCACACCCTAACTTAACCATATACATCTAGTTTAATTGTGAGCATTATAGGATCTATATTATTCTGTGTTGTGAACACTGACCTGGGCGTTCACTGTATCACAGCTACAAAGAAACAAATATAGAGACCAGCTCTACAAACTGGTCCAAAGGCCAAACTGGGGACCAGATTATTATTTCCAGAACTTAAGAAGAGCTCCCGGGAACAATTTCCCTCTGACCACTAAATATTCAAAGGCAGATAGAAATCCCACCAGGCACAGTTTGTGCTTCTGTGAGTCAAGCTAGTAACAGAAGGACCATCCAGGACAGTGTCAGCAGATGGGAGCACCCGAGCAGGCTAGCACTCACTGTTGTTCAAACTGCGTATGGAAATTATATCACCACGAGGCCAAAGCGTCAGTGCTGCCGCCCTGCTCCACAGGGGTGGCTGCTTTCACGCTACTGATTGAGTCCCAGAGTCCACCACTGTCAAATCATTTGTTCCAGGTTATTGTGGTTGATGACTTGGCTGCTAATTAGACTGCTGAATGTCCACTGCCTTTGCACAAAAACTCCTTGAACAGGAGAGTATCTACTTGGCTGTTTCACAGGAGGGTTTATAACTGCACCACGTTTCACGTGTGGCATTTGATTGCCAATATTACCTACACATTCTTTTCCTTGGTTGATCTGGAAATACAAGTCAGCCATGGTGAAGTCTAATTGCTGGTCAAGCTCCAACTGACTGACTATCAAGACATGTTTTTATATTTATCCCAGAAAGAGGAGATAGGAGGAACCCACGGTGAATTATTAAAGATGCTAAACTGAAGTTAAATTATTGACCTGGGCCTCTGCAGATGCACTTCTAGCTATTTCAAGCTGTGCTGTTCAGCAACTCAAAGCAACAAGCCGATGAAGCCATCACAGCCTGTGACACCTTGCCTACACTTTTGGAAAAGCTATTCAAAGAGATCTCTCCTCTAGTGCTGCTTACAGCTTTTTCTCCCCTTAAGTCTTTACCTCCTCATCTTTTGTGGTGACATCAGGGGCAGATCTATAGGAAGTTGCTTTGCAGTAATGCCAAGACAGCAAAAATTATTTGTGCGAGTGAGATTTATTCCCTCAGCGGATGAGGGGAAAAAAAAAAAAGCCTGAGGAATGCTTAGGTTGTGATCAGAACCCCACCCCACCTTTCCCAAAAATAGAAGAGCAAATTGGCAGGGTATGTCACAGCATTTTGCTCAGATTGATCCAAATTCTTGAGGGGGTGGACACTGCAATGCTGAGCACCACTTCCCAGGCCTGCAAGGCTAAGCAGGAAGCCTTATACAGAAGCAGGTTGTGAAAGATGAAAGACGTGCTCCTGCTTCCAGCTGGGACACAAATAATACATGGCTGATGCCACAGATGAGCCTAGTTCCCCCCCTTCCCATGGGGAAAAACTTAAAGGAAAGTTATTTATGCTGTGTTAAACCACATTAAAGACTCACACAGGGCACTGCATGAAGTTACAGGGTATTTTATTTAGTGCAAATTGGTTTGCTTACACCCTGGAACCATTTTGGAAAAAACAGATGCCTGACAAACAAAATCAGCAAGAGTGGAAATAAGGTGTGACCTTTACCTTCCTCACTGCTCTCCTTGGGACCAGTTTCTTCCAAACCCAAACCGAAGAGATCTGAGTCATTTTTCAGTTTAAAGGAGTGGACTGTTGATTTCACAGGCTGGGGTGGCTTTGCCAACGAGGTATCGTCATCAGATATTTCAGAGAGATCTTCCCGGACCGGGAATTCATCCTAGAGACAAGAAAAGGCAAACAACACAGACAAATCTTTCAACCAAAACCTCTAAGCATTTTGTACACAAAGACGTCAGATGTCAGCAGGTGGGGAGGAGGGAAGGCAATGGTAGCTGAACTGCACTGTTATTGCCTGGAAATCAATGCCCTTGATCTTATAAGCTCTATCTATTTCTTGCCTCGGTAAAGTATCTCGGTAGCATTGGTACTGGAAAGTGTGCTCTGATAACTTAACATTCATGCTACCAAAATCAAATTTCTGATGTAAAGGGATTAAACGAGACCTTCAACTGTGTTAGCTCAACAGCATCAGCCTCTAACTGCCCTAGAGAGGCACCTCTGTTTTGGGGAAAATCAAATCTAATAGGCTGAAAACTCACCTCCGGATCTGACAGACAAAACCTTTTTCCTGTGTAGCTCTGCGGGGTCTCGCGTACCAGAGGCAACATGCAGCAGGGCCAAGGAAGTGGTCTGTGTTTGCAGAATAACTCCCTTCATCGAGTCAAAAGGGAATGTGCTCCCAGGGCAAATTTGCCCCTTCAGTGTGGGCTAAAAAACAGGATGCTGCAGAGACTGGATATCACCCAAAAATCCTTTGTCTCTGCATGATGGGAATGGAAATGAAGTTTAATGATCTCCTGATACCTGCCAACTGATCCTCTTCAGAACTTGTTAACCACCCTTTCTTTATATCCTCCATACTGACCAAACACGGCCTTGCTCTGCTGCTGACCTAGGCAATGTCCCCCTCCTCCTTGCTAATGGTGGTGTTTTTACTGCTTTGCCTGACCGGTGAACCTTGAACTTGAAAAGCATTCATGAGTTGTGGGGCATCTCCCTGACACTGTCACAATGGCAAGCTCCCTCACAAATCCCATTTCTCATCATCGCCCGCTATTAGACGTAAACTTGCTGCAAATACTTTTGCTTTCATATTAAAGTGCCAGGAAAAGCAGGTACTGAAACTGCTGAACGAATGGAAAATTCCTTAATAAACAGCATGACACATAGGCAAGGTCAAAGAAACTGGGACGATTGTCCTTTCTGCAGGATTCTGGAATGATGCAAACACATAAAACACTCCTGAATACCAGCTAACCCAGACACCAGGAGTACCCCTGAATAGCAATTGCCCATCCCAAATCCCGGTTAGCAGTTTCTGGAGATTGCTCTGCTGGCTGCGAGTGCAGATCACTGAAATCAGGGATATCTAGAGCCACAGCAGCAAGTTCCTACCAGCCCACAGAAGATGCTTGTGTTTTCTCCATCTTTAATACCTGACAGGTGCAGAGGGGACTCCTGCTGCACCCTGTGTTTGAGCAGACACCTGCAGGCAGCACTGAGCAGCTGCCCACATGTTCAGCATCACAGAGACATTACAGCTAGCCTGGCCGTACTGGAAAGTCCGTCTCCAGCAGATTTTCCTACTTCAGTAAGGAGCTTTGCCAAGCAAATTTTGTTATGGCCTTTTGATTGCTGGATTGACTATAGGGAGCTCACTTGTTCTCTCTCTCTGGCATGCACACACTTCTACATATTAAACTTTGGGTGAAAACCCATTAGATTTGTATTTCATACCTTCCACACCACTGGACTGACCATGCTCTGGACTTGCTGAGAATAAACAGCACATTAAAACCCGTAAGCACAAACCTTGTTGCTGTGTGGCTTCAACAATCAGAGCATTAGTGGGTTTGTGCTTACATCAGTCTCCTCAGGTTGCTTAGCACCTGACTTGCTGTGACTGCCACTGAGAGATGGGAGAGCGGATGAAAGCTCTGCTCAGTGAGATGCCTCAACTTCCAGCTTCACAGCAGCGCACAGCGATTCATGCATGTTATTTACCATTTTCTTCTTCTGGCTGTCAGAATCCTCACTTTCGAAGTCTGGGTCATCCATAACAAATGAGAGCATCTGAGTAGCTATTGGTCCCTCTTGATCACTGTCAGACTCCTCGGGCTTTTCCTCTTTGACCACTTTCTGCTTGAGAGCCTGTCCTTTGCTTTGGGAAGTGGTCTTTGGGGCCTGGACTGCTGCTGGGGTGGCAGCAGCAGCAGCTGGCAGGCTAGTGTTGAGCTTGCTGCTGCTGTTTCTTTCAGACCCAGAACGTGGAGGTAAACTGTCAGGAGGCTTCGGCTCAGTTGCTTTGGTCAAAATTGCTTCACTCTGCGGTTTCAGAGAATTTCTGGAAGACCTGAGAAGAAAGAAACAAATTGTCAGAACCTGCCTGTCCACACTCCCACTCTGTGAAGCAAAGCACAAACACCAATTAATAGCTGAGCCTGCCTCAAGGGCTGCAATGTGCCTCTCAACAGGAGAGGTAGTTCATCCTAGGGGAGTGTGTGTGTTTGAACACATACCACTCAGAGGCTGAAGACAGTCCTCACCCCTGAGGATGCTCATGCACAGGTGCCTGCGCCAGCAGGCCATGCCTGACTATCCCCTACAAGATGTGGTATGTGGAGAACATGATCCAGTTCATCGTTCTCCAGCACAGGGTGTGGTGAATGACTTCCACTCCCCTCACCACAAGACTCGACTCCTCTGTCCTCCTCACACCACTACGAACAGACATTCAGGCGCTCAGTTACAGTCTCTTGTTCAAACTTGAGAAAAAGGCTGGGCCATTCCCAAGCAGAAACGTACCAGCAACCACAGGAACACAGTGCTCAAAGGCATAATGCCTAGGTGCGGTGCAGAAAACACCGCATAAAGCAGTCGCACCTAAAGTAAATACAGTCCCAGCTTACAGCTGAAGGAACAGGCTGATAGAGGCGCCAGGATTTCCCAGAGGCGGCACAGAAGTCAGTGGCAGGACTGAGAAGAGGCTCAAGTTTGCCAGCACAACCCCACACTTCAGGCTGTGCTTCATACCTTTTTTTTTCCTGCTCCGTGTCAATGTCTTCATCAGGTATGAGTACAACCTTAGAGTTCTTCACCTCTTCCTCTTCCTCCTCCTCACTGGAGAGGGTAACATTCTTGCTGGGCACCCGTTCTGCTGCCAGCACGGGTCTGCTGGGGATTTTGTCATCCAGATCCAGGTCATCTTGGAAGCCTGCCACCATGGGGTTCCCCCCGGGCGCCTCTCCATCGCTGCAAAATAGACAATGATCAGACACAGCACCCCCAGGATGTGCTAGGACAGACATGCCTCCCCTTGAGAGCAGACTGCTGCTTGCCTGGCTTTTCCGGCCAACTTCAGGGTCAATGTCCCTCAGGCCAGGGCAGCTGCACTGCCAGCCTTCCCCCTGCACACTGCCCAGCTGCTGCCCCGTTCAGGCTGGACCTGTGCCCAGACCTGCAGGCTGCAGGGGTGGCACGTGCCCTGTACAAAACGGGCCACAGAAGGATGTGTCGCACAGCGGCTGCTACTGCTCAAGCCAAAAATAAGTGCTTGGAAAAGGTGAGCCTCAGTGCTACAGAGCAGCCTGTTGCTTCAGCTCTATCAGAACATCTCTGGTCCAACATGCAAGGATCAGCCAATTAAACTGTGGGAACTGCCTGCCTTAATCCCCACATTCTGTAATTAAACCTGATCATGTACCGCCACTACTATGGGAACTCACTTGCAGCTATTAGCTTCCTGCAATTATATCTATTTCTCTGGTGCTCCCTGAAGCAGGCAGCTACCCAGACACCATAACCATGCTTTAACATTCCCCAAATTAAATTAACCTAAGGACACACTTTTAGAGCTAGGATTCTGCCAGACTCCCTGGATGTAACAGAGTTATGTGTTCAGAGGCATCTTGATAGAGAGTTTCACAGCTGAAATTACCAGCTGAGGATTCTTGTCTGAATGTCCCCAGGACTCAATAATTTTAATACTTTCTGAAGGATTTGCTCATGTCAGGAATACAGATATTTTCCCCAGCCTCGGCTGATGAGCCTTTGCATCACCTTTCCTCATTCTATTTGCTTTATTCGCAACAGATACTCAGCTCCTTCCGATAACCTACCATACACAACAGTCACTGTCCTTTTAATGACTTGATATGGATTATACAAACACAGCCTTCGTTTTTACATGGAGGCAAAAAAAAATTATTATAGCCTCGAACAGATTAGATTTTAGAGGCACAAAAGGAATCACAAAAACCTAAAGTCCTTCATCTGGAAGAAGGTGGTGTTCCCAGTCACTAGCACACGGCCAGCACTGGAAGAGACAGTGGAGGATAGTGCGCTGATGGGATGGGAAATGCCGAGGCCCTAACACCGTCCAGCTGATGGTACTACTCATTCTGGCTCTTATGGCTAGTTACTGGTTTACAAGTTAGTTTTAAAGAATTAATACATCTGCAAACAGATAATGAACTTATTTGTGACATACAGGACACCACGCTTATGACAACTGGTGCAGCACATTGAGAGTGATTACAACCAAAGCTTGTCTGGGTTAGAGTGCTAAGATCAGGGCTAACACCCACTCCCTCCTTCTGCTTTTGGTGTGGCTCCCTCTGCTTTCAGGACTCACAGCGCAGCTCCCAGCTAAGCAGAGGCAGGCTGCTGAAAAGCGCCTTCATCATTAACACTGCTGCTCTCATACCGAGCCAGAGAGGAGTCACACAGCCTGTCTCACACAGAGGAGAAGAAAACTGGTGCCCAAAACAGCCTCCAAGGCTGGAGGAATTACAAGTGAAAGATTTCTGAGGTCTGCGAAGCACTGGCAGGGTTTCCTCTTGAAATGCGCTGAAAAGAAAATGGAGTTGCAATCTAAAAATGGCAGGATATTATTCTGAATTAGTGACTCTGCATTTCTTTAACATGTCACTGCTCTATTAAGCACAGGGACTCTTCAGAGATTGCTGCCACTGCCACTGTCCTTCTACTGCACACCATACGAGACTTACAGCTTTTAAAGCATTCCCAGTCCGAACAGAACATCCATGTGTGTACACACACCCACACAAAGTGGGTCATCTCCCTTTGCAGTGAATACACTGCCTCCATCTATAACTTCCACACAAATTGTTGAGCGACAGGTTAAGAGCAAAGCAATGGAGTGAATATTCGTCAGGAAAAATCACTGCTGCAGTATAAACAAGGTCTGACAATGCAAAATTAGTATCAGCTTGTGGTCCTGAGGTTCCAGCTGGAAGGAATTCAGAGCATGCAAAACCAAGCACATTGCACCACTCTTTCCAGCACTTGACACGCTGCCAAGCCTGCGTTACTGTTGAGCCAACATGTTTGCAGGCGCAGGTACCTACCAAAAATGACTACGCTTGCCGAGGTCTGCGTCTGAGCTGCTGATCAAAGAGCACATCGGGGTTTCCTCAGTGAGCCCTCTGTCGCGTACACAGAATGGCTGCTGGTGATGAAACAAATCCTGCCGCAACCTGAGCACACGGTCTCAAACCCGGATTGACTGTGTTCCACCAGCCCTGCTGTGTGGCCAGCAGAGCCAGCCCCGCGGGCAGCGAGCAGAATCCTCTTGCCACATCAATTTTTGGGGCTAGAGAAAGAGGAAAACCCCAAACTCTAATAAAGCAGATAAGCTGAGGGAATCACATGCCGCAGGATGAGCCTGCAGGACTATATTCTAGGAGATGGGGGTCTTCTAGTGTGAACCAAACAGTGTCCTCAGCTTCTCTCACTTGGTCTAGTGCAGCTGGGTACCACTATATAAATAACAGATGCCATAAAAGCAAAGAATCAGTTCAAAGCCCTTCAGATGTAAGGACAAGGAAATCTAATCGATGTTTAAGATAAATGTCTACTGATGCTGAGCAGACAGAACAGGAATACTGTCAGGTCCAGCATAAATTTGCTTTCAGGCACCTACAGCCCACCCATGGACCTCGGCCAGCCTGACCCAGCAGGAGGGAAGAGGGCAGCCTATTTGGAGCCAGATTAGCTCTTCCAGTACAGTCGCATACACGCTGCCTCAGGGCATCAGGCTAAAGAGCAGCAAATTAAGTTCTGAAGCAGCAAATTGGGGGATTGAACTTCCTTCCTAATTAAGCGGTAAAGAAACTGACTTTGGGAGTTCGCTTTATTGCAAGCTAGAGAACCATAACACGCCATTAAACAAAACCCAGGACTCCATTATCTCCGTAGATCTGTGCTGGGATTTAGCTATAGCAACACCAAGAGACGTCAGTAAGTGCTGAAAGTCTCAGCAGCTGTCTGATCTTTGGGCAAGAGCAGCCCTGTTCCACAGGCATGAGCTCATTCCTCACTGCTAGTACGCTTCAGAAAAAAAAAGTGGTTTTTTCTAACATTACTGCTCCATGTCAACTCTTGCTCCATTGTTTAGACACATTATGGAGCAGGGAATGGGAGAAGTTCACAAAACATCATTGCAAAAAAAATAAAGAATTCCCTACATCACCAATGGACGAGAAATACCAGACTTTACAGCCTCTTTCTGAAGCTCAGAACAGAAAAGCAAACAAGTTCTTACAAATGGAAGCAAACACAATCCTGAGTTCAGGAAGCAGTTCAGTTACACAGCATAACGTCCTGCTTCCAACAGTGAGAACAAGACCTTCCCCTCTTCCCTGAGGAGTTGCCCTCTATGTGAGACAGCCACTGGCTCCAGCCATGGAGCTCTGCCTGGGGATGGATGAGGAGCCAACTGAGAGCTTATGGGTGAGGATTCAAGAGAGGACAGGTAGAGGTGGCACTATAGTGGGTGCCTGCTACAAGCTGCCTGACTAGGAAGAACAAGTGGATCAGGCCCTCTACAAAAAGATAGGAGCAGCCTCATGTTCACAGGCCTTGGTCCTCATGGACTTCAACCACCCACATATCTGCTGGAGGGACAAGACAGCAGGACATAAGCAATCCAGGAGGTTCCTGGAGTGCATTGATGATAACGTCCTCCTCCCAGTGACAGAGGAGCCAACGAGGAGAGGCGCTGTGCTGGACCTCATACCCACAAAAAATGAGGGGCCGGCTGGGAAGGTGACAGTCAAAGGCAGCCTTTGTGGAGTTCAGGATCCTGAGGGCAGGGAGGAAGGCAAAAAAAGCAAGCTGGACTGCAGGAGAGCAGACTTTGGCCTCTTCAGAGATTTGCCTGGAAGAGTCCTGTGAGATAAGGCCCTGGATAGAAGAAGGGCCCAAGAAAGCTGGTTAATATTCAAGCATCACCTCCTCCAAGCTCAACAGCAGTCCATCGCAACATATAAGGAGTCAGGCAAAGATGATACGAGACGTGCGTGGATGAACAAGGAGCTTCTGGACAAACTCAAACACAGTAAGAGAGCATACAGAGGGTGGAAGGAAGGATCTGTAGCCTGGAAGGAATACGGAGACATCGTCTGAGCATCCAGGGATGAAATCAAGAAACCTGAAGCTCCAGAGGAACTGAATCTGGACAGGGATTTCAAAGACAACAAGAAGGGCTTCTATAAGTACCTAGGTGACAAAAGGAAGACTATGGAAAATGTGGGCACATCTCTCAATGAGACAGGGGACCTGGTTACACAGGACATGGGAAAGGCTGAAGTACTGAATGCCTTCTTTGCCTCAGTCTTTACTAGCCTTCAGGAATCCCAGGGCCCAGAGACCAGGAGGAAGATGTACCCTTGGTGGAAGAGAATCAGTTCAGGGATCCTGGACAAAGCAAAACTGGACATACGTAAGTCCACGGGCCCTGATGGGATGTAGCCACGAGTGCTGAGGGAGCTGGCAGATGTCATTGTGAGGCCACTCGTGATAATCTTTGATCAATTATGGCAATTGGGAGAAGCGCTTGAAGACTTTACTGAAGAGGAAAGCAAATGTCACTCCAATCTTCAAGAAGGGCAAGAAGGACCCAGAGAACTAAAGCCCAATCAGCCTCACCTCGATCTCTGGGAAGGTGATGGAGCAGCTAACCCTGCAAACTATTTCCAGGCACATGAATGACAAGAAAATCATCAGGAGTAGTCTGCATGGATTTAGCAAGGGTAAGTCATGCTTGACCAACTTGATAAAAGTCTATGATGCAATAACTGGCCTGGTAGATGAGGGGAGAGCAGTGGATACCTGGACTTCAGTAACGCTTTTGAGACACATAACATCCTCGTAGGGAAGCTGGTGATGTACTGGCTGGATGAGCAGACAGTGAGATGGACTGAAAACTGGCTGAATGGCCGGGCCCAGAGGGTGGTGATCCGTGGCACAAAGTCTAGTTGGAGGCCAGTAACTAGCGGTGTGCCCCAGGGATCAATATGGGGCCCAGTCCTGTTTATCATCTTCATTAATGATTTGGATGATGGGGCAGGGTGTACCCTACACAAGTTTACAGATGACACCAAACTGGGAGGAGTGGCTGATGCGTCAGAGGGTCATGCTGCCACCCAGAGGGACCTCATCAGGCTGGAGAAATGGGCTGACAAAACCTCCTGAAGTTCCAACAAGGAGAAGTACAAAGTCCTGCACCTGGGGAGGAACAACCCCATGCATCAACACATGTTGGGGGCCACCCAGCTAGAAAGCAGCTTGGCAGAAGAGGGGCCCTCCTGGTGGACACCAAGTTGAACATAAGTCAGCAACGTGCCCCTGCCGCAAAGAAGGCTAATGGTATCATGGGCTGCATTAGGCAAAGTATTGCCAGCAGGTCGAGGGAGGTGATCCTTCCCCTCTGCTCAGCATTGGTGAGGCCACACCTGGAGTGCTGTGTCCAGTTCTGGGTGCTCCTCAGTACGAGAGAGACATGGGTATACTGGATTAAGTGACTGGAACATCTCTCACACGAGGAAAGGCTCTCTCACATGAGAGCTGGGACTGCTTAGCCTAGAGAAGAGAAGGCCTGGGGGGACCTTATCAATCTATTTAAATATCTGAAGGAGGGTGAAAAGAAGATGGAGCCAGGCTCTTTTCAGTGGTGCCCAATGACAGGACAAGAGGCAAGGGGCACAAACTGACACACAGGAGGTTCCCTATGAACATCAGGAAACACTTTTTCCACTGTGAGGGTGACCAAGCACTGGCACATGTTGCCAGAGAAGTTGTGGAGTCTCCACCCATAGAGATATTCAAAAGCTGTCTGGATATGGTCCTGGGCAACCGGCTCTTGGTGGCCCTGGTTGAGCAGGGAGGCTGGACCAGATGACCTCCAGAGGTGCCTTCCAACCTCAGTCATTCTGTGATTCCATGAACGTAACTATCTCTGCTTCACCCATGAAATGCACTGTGCACTAAGGTGTTCTCACGTGAGCTAACTGCAAGACTCTTACTTATGGACAGCAAGGCAATTCCTCTTATTTGGGTAAGAGAGGTAACTTTACAAATTCTCAACACACAGCCCGCTCTTCTGCCACATCTTCAATGGCTCTTCAGTTTCAGAGCTTACACTTGGTTACAGCATACCTAGAAGAAATGTTGGCAAGCTGCATAAGTTTAACATTCAGATACCTGCTTCAAAATGTTCAGGAGAGCTGAACGTGTCTCTCTAGTATGTTCTCAGGCTTTGTTCCTCACTCAGATGCAAGGGGAAAACAGCTTCCAGTATTTCATTTTTTAAAACCACTAAAATCTCCATTAGGTTTGAGTGGTTTCACAGGAGAATTTTTGTGTTCTTTAGGTCAGAGATAAATTTCTGCAGCAGTAGATTTTGTTGCAACTACAACAGCCTACTCACTGCAGTAGAAGCTGATTATTAGGGACGGTGCTTACAGAACTCTTATGTTGCTCCTGGGCGTCATGGGGTTGTAATTGGCAACCTGAAGGAAATCAATTATTGCAGGTGATGGTCAGAACCACATCTACACCTCTGAATTTCAGCACATCTGGCTTATTGTGGTAGGCCCTTTTTGGCAAGAAACAGAAGGTAAAAATGCCAGACCACTGAGAAAACTGTGTGAACTACATAAGAAACCAGAGCAAGACATGGATGCCAAGCTGCAGAGAAATAATGAGCATTTCAATTTGCAGGGATGTGCTGCAAGGTCTTCTCCTAGGGAAACAGAGCTGTTGTAACTGTAGATGGTTACCACTATCATGAAAGGATGAAGCTGTGAACAAGTGTCCTCTCTGTGCTCTGTGAAAGCCCAACGATGTCTCTCTTTCTGCCCCCACCAGCTCATATGCACTGGAAGGCTACCAAGACTGGGGACACAGCACAGAAGGGCATCTACAACGAAGGAGCGGGACTCTTGAACCACTGTTTGAGACGTTTGGCTTTTTGTATACCACCTTTAATAAACTACCATGTTTTTTAGAACACCTATTTGCTTCCAACGATGTTCTGGAGAAGAGAAGACTTTGTTAAAGATCCAGCCTCCTACCCACAGCAAGAACTGTAGCTAAAGAGCTCTAAGGACAGTCCAGGACCCAGTCCTTCAGCAAACCCCAGGAAGGTCAGGCTTGGCTCTCCTGACATTTCCTCGTTAAACATGGAAAAATATCCCAGCTCAGCCACAGCCGCGAGCAAGACGCTTTGTAGGCCAGGATGCTTCTAGCAACTACCACTTTTTTCCCTTCTTTTTTTTTTTTTTTTTTTTTTTTAAATAAAACATCCACGCGTTCTACCATCACAAGGGCTGATGATTCAGGCTGACCTGCATCAGATGATTCAGGCTGACCTGCATCAGGCATCAAGCCTCACACACAGCATTGATTTCAAGATGTTGTGGTTGAACTAGAGAACACTGAATCATGACAAAGATGTCAAAAGATGCAGAATCCACCACATTCACAGATGAGCTGTATCAGCATTTAATTACTCTCCTGGTTAATCCAGTGTTGATGACAAGAGGCAGCAGGCAAGGACTATTCTAAGCAGAGGGATGCAGAGCCTGTGAGAGTCTGCTTAGGTCATCTCTTAAGTGACAGTCTGCTTTCAGACAGCTTCCTGCACATCCTGTTGTCTGAGCAGCTCAGTACACACAATCCCTTTTCCCTTTTTTTGGTTAAAAACCATCAAAGCCAGGAAAAGAAGAAAAAGAAAAGGAAAAAAAAAAGAAAATCCAGCCTAAAGCAGAAGCACAGCTCTATGCCATTTGGAGGACAGAATTATAGAATCATAGAATAGTTTGGGTTGGAAGGGACCTTTAAAGGACATTTAGTCCAACCTCCCTGCAATGAGCAGGGACATCTTCAACTAGATCAGGGTGCTCAGAGCCCCGTCCAGCCTGACCTTGAAAGTTTCCAGGGATGGGGCATCTACCACCCCTCTGGGCAACCTGTGCCAGTGTCTCACTGTCCTCATTGTAAAAAATTTCTTCCTTATATCTCGTCTAAATCTACCCTCTTTTAGTTTAAAACCATTACCTCTTGTCCTATCACTACAGGCCCTACGACAAAGTCTGTCCCCATCTTTCTCATAAGCTCCCTTTAAGTACTGAAAGGCCGCAAGAAGGTCTCCCCGGAGCCTTCTCTTCTCCAGGCTGAACAACCCCAACTCTCTCGGCCTTTCCTCACAGCAGAGGTGTTCCAGCCCTCTGATCATTTTCATGGCCTCCTCTGGACCCGCTCCAACAGGTCCATGTCTCTCCTGTGCTGAAGACCCCAGAGCTGGACACAGTGCTCCAGGGGGGGTCTCATCAGAGCGGAGTAGGGAGGCAGAATCACCTCCCTTGACCTGCTGGCCATGCTCCTGGTGATGCAGCCCAGGATATGGTTGGCTTTCTAGGCTGTGAGCACACATTGCTGGCTCATGTCCAGTTTTCATCCACCAGTACCCCCAAACCCCTCTCTGCAGGGCTGCTCTCAATCCCTTCATCCCCCAGCCCGTATTGATACCAGAGGATGCCCCCACCCAGCTGCAGGACCCTGCACTTAGCCTTGTTGAACCTCATGAGGTTCACATGGCCCCACTTCTTGAGCTTGTCCAGGTCCCTCTGGATGGCATCCCGTCCCTCAGGCATGTCAACCACACCAGTCAGTTTGGTGTCATCTGCAAATTTGCTGAGGGTGCACTCAATCCCACTGTCTATGTCATGGATGAAGATACTAAACAGTACTGGCCCCAACAGGGACCCCTGAGGGACACCACTCATCACTGATCTCCATCTGGACTTTGAGCCGTTGACCACTAGTCTCTGGATGTGACCATCCAGCCAATTCCTCATCCACCGAACAGTCCATCCATCAAATCCATACCTCTCCAATTTAGAGAGAAAATGCTGGAAGGAACATTAGAAATAGACAGAGAAAAAGAAAGGCACCCGCTAAGACTTTTCTGGAATCTGCAGGCAAGCATGCAGTGACATTCCCAAGGCAGCACGACCCTCTCCATCCTTCCTTTCAGAATCCCATCGAGGCACAGTGCCCCCAGGTGTCCTCCAACAAACACAAACCCCTTTATAATGCCTCAGGAATGGCAGTACCAGGCCACGAAGGAGTCTGGCCATGCCTTGGGCCTCTGCAGTGGGAAGGTATTCATTAGGCAAAACATAATATCCCTGCAAAGTGCATTGTGTTCCAGAAGGAAAATATCTCAAATGTTTCAGTACATTTGGCCAGGAGAGAAATCCCTTCCTGACCCAAAGCAACCCAGTGGTTTAACACTGAGCATGACAGCAAGACAGCAAAACCAGGAAGGTGATAACTAGCTTTTACTGCTGTTCCTCATTCCCAGGAAGCAGTGTGTATCATTAAATGGGAGACAGCGGATGCTACGACTGACTATATGACAGCCAGAGAGGCTTAGGGGCAGCTAATTGCTCCACTATCACTTTCTGAACAGTTGCAACAGGTTAGCCATGCCCGAGCCATCATTCAGACTGCACATCCAGATACACCCCTGTCTCACCCCCCCTCCATCCTCCTTTCCTTACCTTTCACTATCGACACGGTGTTTAGTCTGCAGTTTCCCTTTGTCCTTCTGTGGGGCTGGGTCTTCTAGAAAGCTGTGGTCCAGGCTGTCATCGGGAACAAAGTCCTCCACGCTCTGTACTTTTGCAGGGGCTTCAGGGTGGGGAGGAGGAGTGGCAGCAGCAGGATCTGCATTAGCAACAGTAGGTGTAAGGCACAGGGCTCAACACAAGCAAGACAGAAATTTGCTTTTTACAGATCTATCCTGCCCAGGGCCTCTTCAGCACACAGACAGCAGCCATGAAGCAGGACCTCAGCTACACAGCAAGGGAAGAGGAAGGTTATGAAAAGGATACTCAAACCAGTTCAGAATCTTGCATGAAGGCATTCACAGACCACACACAGCTGCTGTGATTTAAGATGCACCAGGCTGACCCAGGCTCTTAAATAGTCTGAAAAACTCTCTAGCACGGTAGCTGACTCTGCTCTACAGTGAATGCTATGACTGACTATACCACAGCCAGATTTTACACCTGTGCTGTGTGCACTGCTCCTGTGTGATGTCCCTTCATTATTCTCTTACCTTTTCCAGACTATTCAGTTCACCCACTCACCTCCTCTTGCTTTTTCAACTGTAACTGTCAAAGGCAGGATTTTTCACACTGTGCTTTTAGATGTCCTGTGTAACCAAAAGCTCAAGAGCTACTGCAAATAGAGACTCACTTTAATATAGCTTATTTGTAGAGACACCGTTACTCATCTTCAAGGTATCAGGATGAAATCTCATTAAATTAGCATAACCAAGAAGCCTAAAGCAATTAATCTTTTCAGAATTTGAAATATTCAACCTTTTTCTTCTGCCTGGACTGCAATTCACATCCGGGCTCTTTTCTTTTGGGTGAACAAGATTTGTATATTTTTTTCTAGATTTTGCTCTACTAGTACAGCTTTCAGATCACTTTTGCATACAAATAGCACTATTACTAATGCCAGAGAGTAGCGTTGGTGTAAGAAAAAACACAGCCAAAAGAGTTACTACTGCAAGACTTCAAGGGAAAGCTTAAATAGCAGCTCCCATAAAAAACAAGTATTACTTTGTGACAGTGATTTTTCAACTGCTTTCCAATTAGCTAGTCCCTAGGCATGTTCCAGTAGAGGTGCAGACCCTCGGCATGCTACATAAACCTAGTAACACTGACAGATCAGCTTTTCCTAGCTGCCTTTTGCAACCCTCCAAAAAAGCACTGTTGAGATACCAGGACTGCAGGCCACAAGCCTAAAACAGTTCTCAAGCTAACTGACAGATTTAAAAAAACCAAAAAAAACCCCCCAAAAAACCCCCAAACCCCAAAGACTGTAACACTGGTAGTAGACCACTTGTCTTTTTTCTACATATCAATATGACAAAGGTTTTTTATTGACAAGGAATTTCTGACATTTGCTCCTCCTTGTTTGTTTGTTTGTTTCTGGGTAGGAAGAGTCATAAACAAACTGAAATGGGTGTACTGTGTCATACCTGGTAACAGATTCAGGATGCAGAACATTGCGTGCAGATCTAAAACTGAAAGATTTCAACATCTGAAACTGCAAACCATGTTCCCAGCACCTCCTCCTTTCTTTCTGTGGGTGTCTCGAGAGTACTGTGAGCTCTAGGGATTGACAGTTTGAGAGGGAAGGTATTTCCAAAGGGTGATTCAAATCATGTCATGCTAATGATTTTTAGGCAGTGCCAGCTCTGCAGCTCCAGTTAGCTTCACAAACAAAGTGAATGTGACAGGCAAATTAAGGTCCAGATCGGTAAAAGTACATGCAACAAAACCCTCAATGCTTCTGCCCTGCAACTTCATCCAGCAGGGGTTTGGACCGAACGCTGTGCTACTCTGCTCCATTGTATACCAGCACTAAGGAAGAAGTGAAGGCGGGCTGCCCTCCTCCTCAGACCATCTCTGAAGGAGCGTATTTCCCCAGAGGGGAATCCGCTGCAGAGCCTGGACTGACATGATCATTTCTGGCTGAATAACCTTTAAAACCAGCACTCCGCTGTTCTCTGTTAACACACAGGAGCCCCTTTGAGCTGCCAGACTTTTGTGAAGACAGAGCTTCACATAGCTTCTCTAACATTTTTCTTGCTATTCAAGAGGCATATGTGCTCCTGGTAAGAAGCTGACAGTTATTTTATTAGTGTTCCCTGTGTGTTCAGTATCTTCCTCCTGAAGCATGCCACAGCCACCACCCAGGTGGCTGGACACAGTCCCCATCCAAGCTCAGCCCTGAGACAAACCAAAATGCCAATCAGGAGAAAAACAGAGAGTGACAGCACAGCTCTCCTTGGACACACGCTGCACACACTTGGGGCCTGTCTGCTCAGCCTCTCGCAGGGAAAAAATGAAAGGAAAACAGAGACATGCCCACAGATGACACCCTGCCTAGACACTGCACTCCAGCACCTACCTGGCTGGGGAGGAGAGGGATCTGATGCAGGAGACGTCCCAAACAGACGTGAAATAATGCTGCGCTTTGGTGGTGGGACTGCAGCCGGAGGTGCTGGGGAGGCTGTAGCTGGCGGAGGCGCGTGTGGCTGCTGGGCCTCGGGTGCAGGCACTGGTGAAAAAGACGGGGGAGGCTCAGGAGAGATGGTGGAACTTGTGGAAAGCGGCTGTGGCGGCTGTGGGGTGCCAGGGCTGGAGCTGCCTGTCGACGTGGAGCTTGGAGGTACTATGGGTGACTGGGAGCCAGAGGAAGGGCTTTGCCCGTTAGCTGTTAGTGGCGATGTGTGTCCTCGACTTCGGGCTTCCATCATTTCAAGGAAGCTGCAGGGAAGATAAATTGCAAATATAAGGAATGGAGAAAACATGCTCAGCAGAGCACCGAGCACGATGCTGGGCTGCTTTGGCTATGTGCTGAGCTGGGACGGTACACGTCTGCTTTTGGTGATGCTGCGACTCCCTGGGCCACAATAAATCTGGTTCACCCACGTGAGCTAAACTCACCTGATCTGCATAGAGGTATGGAGAATCCCAACCTGCTTTGCACTGTGGGATGAAACCTACATTTGCAATGCTGCTGGGGGCTCCCTGGATAGACAGACTATAACAACGTGCCAGGGTTTGAAACACAACCTTAAGTCAGTTCTTGGACATATGTCTCTAAGGGAGTAAGTGCTACAGGAATGGCACATTTTTAGATTCAGCAGAAGAGATCAGAGTGTTCAAGAAAACTCACATGCTATAAAAACCTCTTCTTTCAGCCAAGAATGGATTTGAGAGGAGAATCCTTGAACGTCAAAAGAAAAGAGCTATCCAGAGGGCTCACAGAGGACTGACTGCAATTATCCTTCTTGCAATGTGCAGATATACAGGCAGTCTCTCCCCCTGCACACACTCTCCCTCTGCGTGGGAGGCAGTGAAGCCAAGCAGCAGAAGCTCTGAAGCAAGTTGTGGTCCTGGCTGGATTCCTGACTAGAAGAGCAATAAAGCCTGTACTGCTAGAGAGGGTGAAATGCTCTATCCTTTTCAAAAAGGAAACCAAGCCTGATCCTGCTGCAGCCTCCTTCAGCAGCCCTTTTGGTTAGCAGTCTTTTCACAAGCTGTATGCAAAGAAACACTAACAGACAGACAGACTTTTACTATGAAGTGGTTTCAAAGTAAGATCTGCTACAAGCCACATATCTGAGAGGTACAAAGAAGACACCCAAAGTAAAGTATTGTGTATAAAATCTAGCATGTCACAGTCTCGCCTCTTATTTCATTAAGCCTAATGAACTTGTGCACAGAGGCTCTGGGTTCAACTGCTTCTGCAAGACAGACTTGGTTGTGCTCCAGGCAATGAGTATGTCAAAACAGAGATTCCTCTCCCATACAGAGCACAACCTCGTCCTTCAGGGACTTGAGCCAGACAGACACCTTCACTGGAATGACTGCTAAGCAGAAAGCAAACAGCAGGGGCTAAAAGACTAAACCCCCCTGAAATATAATTTCCTATTTTAAGAAGCAACCTGATATACTTCCAAGGAACAAACTAATATACTTTGCGATCAGCAGCGTCTGGAGCCCTAGAGAATAACATCCCCAGGAAGCTGTTACTTGAATTGGAAAACCAGGAGTCCTTCCTAACTAAGGAACCAGCTAAAGTGGAGATAAAGGGTAGCACTAAAAAGCAGTATTAGCTAGGAGAGAAATCCTTGGTAGAGTTCCTCAAGGATTAGCATTGAGATATATTTCAGCATTTCAATGAAGCGGCACAGAGACCAGGGAAATGCTCGTGAGGTTGCAAGTTGGGAGGCAGCATCAACAGGGAGGAGGACAGGGACAAGATACAGAAAGAACTGGATGATCCTGAATAAGAGAAATCGGAAGAAATTCAACAATACAAAGGAAATAGTCATCTGCTCAAGGGCTAGGAAACAAGTGTTCTTGCTCCAAGTTCACCAAATGAGAATGGCTAGGAAAGACTTGCCTCAGTCATTCCAGAAGACCAGACTAAAGGCTGCAAACACAACGCTGGCTAGGAGGAGCAGAAAGGAGCCTGGCTGTCACATGGCCGTCTACTGCCTGTCCCCTGAGACTGCTGTCAAGGTACCTAAATTAGTGCCACGCTATGGTAGCCTCACTGATGCTTCCACCAGGATCTGGGGCAAGGCTTATGTGCTTATTCTACCCAGCAGACTGGCTCCCCCAACAGAGCTGGGATCAGAGCATGTAACAAGAGCATCCATCCCAGCACTCTCCCTCCCAGGGGACTAGTAGCTGGGGTGAGCTGTGTGACAACACGTTCCACTGAAAACGATGCATGGATTTGTCATGCATCAATGAGAAAACATAAAGGACTTTAACTCTTGCACTGAGCTCTGTGGAGACTGCATCAGGTTTGTTTGGAAGATGCACAACACATCACACACCCTGCAAGAATAGAACAGTGTATTTTCAGTGCATCTCTGTCACTGCACTGCAGGGCCAAGCAATGGCACATCAGTCCTTTCTTGCAGAGGGGGTCACCATATATGCAATTCAGCATCCCTCAAGGCAGACTGCACAAGGCATCTGTGGTGAGGGAAAGATAAACCAAGGGTACCTGCAATTCAGCCCTTGTCCAACAAAGCGAATGCTCTGAATCCACAAAGCCATGTGAATTGCTATGGCCTGAAAAGCCATCCACGAGACTTGCCTGCACAGGACATGCGGCTCCACAGATCCACGCCAGAAGCACTGAGTGCTAAATTCTGTCATCCCTCCCCTCTGAGCTTTGATTCAGGGCTCCCGGCGAGCCGAAGGCAGAATGGCTGAATAGCTCTGCTTTGTGGTACTCATTCCCCCTCCTCCCAAGCCCTACTCAGGGTTAAAGGCTCCTGCCTCCCAACTGTGATGAGAGATTAATCCCAGCTGATCCATATGCACTCCTGTTCCTGATTATAGCAGCAGCGATCCTGGCTGGAAGGCCTGCAAGCTTGGTCACTGCCGCATCCAGCATCCAAGATACTGATGCCAGTGCTGCTTGCTCTCCTGGCTGAGCTGAGCTCTCTGACTGCCTATGTGAGCACCTAAATCACCAACGCTACACTAAAACAGAACTGAACAACCTCTGAGTTTCTGATCAGGATGCTGGGTCCCATCATCGAGGCAACTAGGTGACTCAGGTAGGATAAGATGATTGTACACTGAAGACTAAGGAACAAGGATCCTGTATGAAGTATATTACAAAGTATGTATACAGTCATTTTAGGATACAGAATATGAAGTTCAAAGAGTATTTAAAGCTGGACCCAACAAAGTGCAGGACACTCTTTACAATATCAGGGTATTTGAAGACTTACTGTACTTTGTACTACCAAAGCTGCCCATTTTGGAAACAACCTGCTTTGTTCTGGGCCAGTAGCCAGCTCCAGAGGGAGGGAGGGCTGCGACTACCACCTGTTTCTCCTGCAGAAACACATGAATTTTAAGAGCTGGAGGGAAAAAATACTACATAACTGAAGTATAAAGAGTGCCATCCTTCCCTCCAGCTCATCTCGTCTGGAGAGTAACACACATGCAGGCTTCTTCTGCACCTGTGCTCCTATGCCTTGCTCACCTACATTATGTGAAGGGCATAAGAACATGAGACAGCAAGTTATTTTTAGTAGAAAGATACAATGGTTATTTTGGGACAGCACAGCACAGGCTCTTACCCCAGCACAGCACCAAGGAGAGCTGTGTGCTTTGTGTCACCTTCCTCATCTCCAACCAGACACGTGGGCCAAGCTCTGTGCTGTGTGCCATGACACCGGGGAAATAAGGATGGTCTGATACCGGTTTTACATGGGCTGCAGAAACCAGCCCTGCTGAGCTTTCATATTCATATCTTCTTCCGTGAAAGAGGTGGGTGGAAAAACAGCATACATGAAAACGCTGCCAGCAAGCTCTCAGTAATTTCCAGGGTGGAGGTGTCTAAGCATCCTCCACACTTCGAAAATACTACATAATGCATGAATGCTTTCTCCAGCTTTACACACACTCTTCAGAGGCACAAGCATGCCTGTTTTGGGAACACACCAGGCCAAACCTGCCACGTGTCTGTTTTTTCTCATATTCTATACAATCTGGCCACTGCGTTCCTTGTTCTATCCTTTTTGTCAGTCCTTCGCAAAAGGACTCACTCAAAATCTTACTGTGAAACAAGCAGCTTCACGTCCACACTAGGTGTAGTAAACCAGGTCCTATTAAAGCACAAGATGAACTCACGCTGTGACCTGAGTACACTTGTTCAGTTGGGATATAGAGACAGCAAATGTGCCATGCAAGTCCAGATGGGTTATCTGTCCTCACCCACGCGGGCTCCTTGTTTGCCTACCAATCCTTCCATTTCAGACCCAGTAACAAGTCCACATCCTCAAACCCCCCCAAATAATTAATTGTCCATTGGACCTGCTTGCAAGAGGAGACTTTGATGCAATTTTAAAGATTAACATGCTCTGTGAGAACAAAAATTCATCAGGGCCTGAGGTTACTGTTGCTCTGCTCCCAGAGCAAACAAAAAAAAGCACAAAAAGGATTTGTTAGACTCACGGTTCCTAAAATCGTCACCGCTCATGTTCATTTACTATTGAAGATGGGAGCAGCCTGAAGCTTTTTGGCTCTTGGTTCTAACGTGCTGTGATCAATTTTTCAAACGTATTTCATGTGGCAAGAAATGTTTTGGGTTATTTTATTAATTGTGAAAATGAAGATTAATAGGCTGTGTGACATCAACTTAACTGGGGTTATTGAGGGTTAGATTTCCACATTTGTTTTGGGCTCATTAAAGCTACTGAACCTGATCCCCCCTAAGCCCAGGTCCCTGAACGTGAAATCAATTGCCAAGTGGGGTTGAATCCTGCTGCCCAGGCCTTGGAGAGCACAGCCCCTCCCCAAAAGCTCCTCAGGTCTTCCACTCGACACAAAATGGATGCAGCACGATAACCCCCCCCTCCACAACATACGGGACACGCTCCATGTTCTCCACTTCTCTAGCAAGATCAATGATGATAGGGTTAGTTGCAATTAATTCTTAGTGCAGCCCTCCACAAAAAACCATGACCTAAAGTCCCATCTAGTACATGCTGGGTCCTGATCTGTCTGATGGCAACAGTGATTCACAGCAAGCAGAAACGATAAAGGTGGGGCAAGGGGAAGAGAAAGCAAAAGTGGTTTTAATTTCTTAACTGGTAACTCAGCCTTTAGCTGGCGTGATTTCGGACCTGTACTTCAATATAGCTAGAGATATGCGAGAACAGCTCGAGTAGCAGGTCCTCCTGCCAGACAGCGCTGGTGTCACTCAGCACCACGGTCTTCGCAAAATTACGAGCTGTGCTCAATGCAGAAAAAACAAACAAGCAAATAAAACCCAAAAACCCAATCAATGACTTTGTAGTGAATAAAGCTGTCTAATGCAGGGAGCATGTCTCCCAAAAGAAGACTCCTCAGCAGGAGAGCACAAATGCCTTTCTGCAGTCACTGGTCCATCATCTTCCCTACCTGGACCGTAGCACCTGGCTATCCAGGATCCCCTGACAATGCAGATGACAGCTGTATGGCACTGCTGGGAAAGGACCCAGAAGGAGTTCTGTCACGTGGGAAACCTGGGACAGGTCCTGCCGCTGCAGAAGTTGTAGCCTGGGTCATACAGTATCTCAGATAATCTGAAGTTCAACTGTTTTGAATATATTTTTACAAAGTCTGACTAACAGTTTGCATAAGAGGTCTTAAACGCAAGGAGTAAATGATCTGAAAATTCATTTCTTATTATGAACAATTCCTGTGAAGAAGTTGGAATTCAAGTGCTTACAAATCAAATAATCACACAGTGGTTTATAGATGACAATTTCCTGAAGCTTCTCAAAACTGAGTGTGAAAGAAGATGGGATATCTCACAAAGAATAACTTCAGTATTCCTTTTGGCTGACTTATATCAATCCCTAGGGAAAAAAAAAAGTTAATTCAAAGAGAGTTGATTACTTAACCCTGAAATTAAATTTTGTCTTTTGATATTAAAAAAGAGTAATACTAGAAAAAAATGCAGCCAAACATAAAAGCTCATGAAAACCATACATTAAATCTGCTTCTTATTAACTTTTGCAAATGTTTCCACAAGCAGCTTATTCCTGAAAAAAACGAATATGCAGGAGGAGGTTCCACAATTTCCCAAAAACTATTTCTCCATGTGCACCATTCAGTGAGGGAACAGGCATGCTAAACATAAAAAGTTTTCCTTGTGACAGAAGATAAGCTGGGTACAATTAAAGATGGAAAAATTGAGCAAATTAAGTACAAATTCAGAACAGAGTAAAAAAAGTCATTGCTGTTTGTCTAGTAACAGTTCAGGAACTCAAAAAGGGCTGAAATGTGTTTTTAGCAGCATTGAAAACATAAAATCTGAGAAACCACAGGGAAAGTACCAGAGCAAGAGGTGTGGCAGGCAGAGAGGAGACTAAGCACAGGGAAAGAGCTGGAAGCATCTAAATGTGTCTTACACAGGCAAAGCCCAGCCAGTGGCTGCCAAGGAATGGCTTACATAAGGCAGATGAGGCAGGGTTGTGTGCCACCTCGTGTTTTCTCTGGGATCCACATTTTGGAGCAACGACGTTTTGTCCTCGGGTACCCAGCGGCAGCAGGAGGAAGAGTTCTTGTTCTCTTTCTGTTCCCTGATCCAAATTTAGCATCGGTCATTGTGACAGAGCGGCTACTAGACGTGCACGGGGGTGAATGAAATAACCAAGATGCCCTAGCACTGTCACCTCGCCTTGCTCCGTGGCCTGATTTTACAGCAGGAGAGCAGGAATCACCTCGGAGGAGGCACTGCAGCAGCCACACCATGGCCTGCAGCCCCAAGTGCCTGTGGACACCTCCCCCTGCTGCGTGATTTGTGCTGACCGACAGCAGAACCCCAAGTACTATCTAAATCGAAGCAACCAACACAAGGGCTTCACATCTGCCAGGGGCCAACCAGTCACACTGCACCAACACACATGCTGTATGTAACAAGGCGAGTGTCAGAGGACGATGCGCCAGGTGCTCATTCTGACATCCACTGCAGTAGCATGTTAAACACAATAATCCCAAAATGATGGGCATCCGACAAGCATGGATGCAAGGACCTTCCCAAGCCCTAACAACGAGCACCGCAGACCTGCCTCACAACTGCAAGCTGTAATTCCCACCATGTACTGTCGTTGAGTCCACAGATACCCTGTTCACCAGGCTAAGCTGTTTACTAAGAATTGGAACTTTACCCAAACCTGAGTTCCCTGCCATATGAGTGCGGTTTTTTCTTTAAATCGGGACTTTGACTAAAGGACTTGAGCCTGAAGAGCTCCTGCAGGGGTAAAAAATGAACATAGGAAGAGTATACTTTTCAACTCTGGGGTTGAAGTAACCCCTCAGCAGCTCATGTGTTTCAGAGAGGTGCCGCTGAAACAGACTCTTTGTTTCTACCTGGGGTGCAGAGAAAAACCTCAAAAATCCCAAAAAAGCACTCTGTTTTAGTCCATGTGATCAAAGTACTCAGACATGACATGGCCCAGTGATTTTCTTTTGGGATCAGTGGCTCAAGGCAGGAAGCATCCAGTGATTTTAAAGGCCTTTCTATAAAGAAGTGTTATTTTCTGAAAGCAAAGAACATTGGTCTCAGTACACAGACATAAATGTGCAGTAGCTGAAGTGAAAGCAGAAGCTGGCCAGCTGCATAAAAATGTCAGTTTATTTGCTAAACCAAAATCCTAGGAAAAAGTCTTGCTTTTAACATTTTAGCAACTCCTCTTCTGTCAGGTACCATGTCTAAGGTATTTCTTATGCCATGTTAAGCCAATTATGCAGCCTAATAGCGCAATTAGCCACCTGCAGTGCAAGCCCTCCCCAGCAGCTGAGCAGCAGTGCTTTGGTACGGCGCACTGTCCTGCAGCGCAGGAGAAGGACAGCTACTCTGCTTGGCTGGGTGGTGGGCATCTTCAGGTGCACACACCCCATCTCCTGTTCCTCCTCTGCTGACGAGCTGGTTTGGAAAACGACAGGGCACTGACACGTGTGCCAAATGTTTATCTGGCTTTGGAGTTTCTGCAGATGTCTCAGGGGCTTCTACTGAGGTGATGCTAGCCACCATCGACTGCACCAAAAGCTCCTCTGAGCTTGCCAAAGGCAAGAACATGCCTTTTGACTTGCTAGTGCACAGTGCCTAGAGCAATGTGACCAGTCTGGCCCTAGGATTCTGGATGCTACCGCACTGCAAATGACACTCTTTAGTAATCACAGTATTTCTGCAGGAGCACATACCCAGAAAGGGCACTCTCTGGCAGTGGAAGCACACCAATATTATAAAATGGTATACGTCGGTGTGGTCACACTGGATGGGATGATCCAGTCTAATATCCATTGCTGGAACTAGGAGGTCTTGCCATCCCACCTCTGCCTGCACCATACTGCTGCCACTTCCTTTAAGTTCTGGTGTTAAGCAGATGCTTCTCAGAGCCAGCCCAGCTCAGATTAAACCAGAAGTAGGTATGGCAGAAGATAGCTTTCTGCTGGATTTATGAGCTGAATTGGCACATGTGAGGGTCCAGCAAATGCCAAAGCTGGTGTAAGAGTGAGAGGTGACTAAATAGGAAGATCTTCTGGTGTAAGTTTGGAACAGCTCTACCAACTCTTGACTTTTTTAAGTATCTTCCCATTAGTGATGCAGTATAAACAAAAATACTGGAAAACAATCTGACAGCACAGCCCACACAGCCCAGTCCTTTGAGTAGGGACATCAAGAGAATTGCTGAAGGCACGAAGAGACTAACCAGTCCCTAAGGAAAGGAATGAGGTGAACACTCTGGAAACAGTACTGCTGTGTGTGTATATGGGGTATTTCAATGCTTTCAAAGGAAAACACACTGACCAAGGTTATAGGACTTGAAACTTGGTCTGAAAAATGCTGTCAAAATGGCTGTGCATGAATATTTCATAATCATCGATTCCAACTTCTAAATAAAGCTGCCTGTAAAGAACCTTTTTCCAATTCATTCTGGGATTGACTCTTCTGGCTTGCACATTACTGCAATAAAGACCTTGCAGTGGGAATTCATGGAACACATTTGTCAACAACATACAAATCTGAAGAGATTCCTGTTCACTGTGCTACAGATGTACTGGCTTTGCAGGGCCAAATCTGGCAAAAGCTCTTTTCAAGCAGCAAGCAGACAGGGCACTGAACAAACACAAGGCAGCAGGAACTAGCCACTATTTCAAACCAGAAATGCACTGAAGAGTCTAGAAGTATTCAAAGAGAACAAAAGACAGCAATGTTGTTGCTACTACTTTTTGCCTATCATAAGACACACAATACACAGGGATGCAATAGCCAGAAGAGGAGGAATCAACTTGTGTTCTGAGCAGTAGAGATGGAAAATATCCCCTTTCAGTATCAGAGGCTGCAACATACTTATCTATAGTCCCTTCAGCATGTGCTGCCTCCAGGTGTGCTGCTCAGCTCCACCTCCACTGCCCTCCCGCAGATCACATGCCTGTAGAAGCCAGACCCTTTCACAGGGATCCCCAAGGGCATGCTTTATTTCAGGTGATGCCACTTAAAAGCGACATTTTACAAGATCCAAAGAAACCCTCAATGTCACTCACTGGACCCTTCAGTCCGGCCACATGCCATAGCTGGGGCTGCCTAACATTCATGTGACACCTAGACTGCAACAAAACAGTTAGAAAAGATGGCTCAATGACATACAGTTCGTAGTTTTGATCTTCTGTCTCTTGCTGCACTGACAGCTCCTCCAAAGTTGCATCAATATCCAGCTGATTCGTCTCCAGCTGCCGTAGCAACGTCTCCCTCTGAAGAAAGGAAAACAAGCTGGGTCTGAGCAGGAAGGGTCATTGTAACAGATCTCTGCGCACTCAAAAGGTGCAGCAAGATCTTGTGTCACCACTCTACCCACAGCAATGAATTCAACAGGAGCTTTGGTCCCTCTCACAGTGTTCAGTTTAAATACAGAAGCACAAAGGGAAGTGGAAGCAGTAGCAAAAGTACGTTAATCCAGAAAGTCTGTGTGTAAGAAAGTAATTTGTTCTGCGAGCTATACTCAACCATAAATCAATAATGTGTGATTTTCAGACACAGCATTGCCAGTTGCATTTGGAGAACAGTATCAACTCCTGCGGAGAACAGTTGTGCAACCCATTCGTTCTGATCTTTTATTTTTTCCCCTGTGCTAAAGAAGTCCCCCTGTAAGTAGGACCCAGCTGATGCAAAACCTCACAGTAATTTTCTTTTTACTGTCAGGGTAGATGAGTGAGCACTACCTGTCAGCTCAGTGAAATCTGAGAAGTCACTGCCCCTCTGCCTTCAGTTGCTGCCCCACAGATGGGGACAGACGCTCCAGTCCATTTCCAGTGCGCAATAAAGTGAGTTGGCTTCACTAATATAACACAGGGTAGCTTCATTCAGTCCTTCCCTTTCCACATTTCCAACAGAATCCAAGCAAAAACCTCAGCTGAAGGGAAGTGCTGGCTTAAAAGGCTCAAAATCAATTGCAAATGGTCAAGGGACACTCCTCCCGGATGTTGTGGCCCGGATGGCAACAAGAAGAGATCAATAACCACACTCATTATGCTGAGACTGCACAGGCATGGCCAGCTCCAAAGGCTCACCCACAGTGGATCCAGCACCAGCCTCCTCACCTGTCTGCCCAGCAGACCTAGCTCTGCGACTGCCCCGAACCACCGAGCTGACGCAGCATCTGTTTCTGCGGAAAAACGATTCAGGATCCCTTGGCCAAGACTAGAGCTGTTTGTGGCCGCCGCCCCGCTCCACAGTACAAATCCCTGCACCAGAGCCCCTTCCGCTCTGCTCAGACGCATCCGGCCTCCACACAGCTGGGCACCAGCAATGGCCAGGCTCCCACCACCAGCACTCCACTTGCCTCCTGGGAAGGCTCTGAGCAAGGGGCACGCGAGTCAGTTTACACATCGAATTCTGGAGTCAAAAGTCACGATGTTCAGTGCCTGAAAGCATCAATCCTCCCTCTCGCGCTGCCTACGTACTAGATGGCACAGGAAGCAGGGACAGCTTGTGCTGAGACATGTCCGATGACTCACGGCACTGCACAGTGCCCATTAAAGCGGGGTCCACTGGTGCCACGGGCTGCCAAGCTGCACCATCGCCCAGACAGGAGGAGACAGAAGAGAAACCCCAGGTTTCCTCCAAACTGCAAAGGTTTCTGCTTTTATAACTGCCTTATCCTCAACCTACATCTAAGCCTTCTACTACAACAAATATTTTTGAAGTTTAGCATCAATAACCATGGTGAATTTTTAATTCTGTGTTTGACAACACATATGCTCACTGCAGAAAGATCCCACGAGTAAAAAGCACAAAAGGAAATCTACTATGTAATTTACAGAATAAAATCCCTGTGGGAAGACAAACATTTGTATAAAGCAATGGCATTCAGTCTCTATGTGCATATACTATTGACAATACAGTTTCATAGACTTGACAACTTTGGAGCTATCAAGAAAGTGTACCAATTTAAAGAGCAAGTAACTCATCTGCCTTATATGAAACACCACACTACTCTGCCCCGGGGAATAGTCAGGGCACAGCTTGAGACCTCCATGGAGCAGGCTGATTTATATCAAATTCTACCATGACCATAAGCAAAAATGAGACAAAAAAGAGTAAGTTTTCTGCTTCTTTGTCCTCAGTTTCCTAAGATGAGTGAAATAAATGCTGAGCAAATTAGCTGAACAAGCAGAGGCAGAAGGGACACTGCTGTCCAATGCTTACCTTAGGCACTTAGGTAATGGCTTTTATTAAACAAGGGCTTTGCCCTTCCTCATACTTTGGCAGTAAGACATATACCAGAGTTGTATTTATTTTCACAGATTACAGTAAATTAAGAACTTAGATTTAATTAAGAGATAGTTGCATTTAAATTTGTAAAAATTCATCACTAATAATGGACTTCCAAATACTTAAAAAATAAATTCTATTTTACCATGCTGGTAATATTAAAGAAACAGCTTATTTTTAGCAATGACCCAAAAGAAGGGAATAAATCATGTGCTACAGACCAATGCTTTGGCTGAATGCCACTTTCAAGTGCTCCCTGGGAAAAGGCAATTTCAGCTGTCTGCAGGATTTTGTCTCCTTCCAGCGCAGCGTCCGAAGGCCCGGTTGACCTGATCACATTTGCACGTTATGTGGGCCACCAGCAATACCTACAGCTAAGCTGCATTCTCAGGTTTGACAGTCCTTCCCCTGGAAAGGAACTGATAAATAACTGAAGAGCCCGGACTGCTAGAGGGAACGTGCTTGATACTGGGGGTATGAATTTCAGCCACCGCTTTCTTCATGAAAGATGCATGACTGTAAGCTGCACACAAAAATGTGCAACTTAAAACCAATGCACTGAACACCAGCTCCACTAAAGGACAGTGTGGAATCTCGCATACAGCTGAACAACTTGAGAGCTGCGGGAGGCTAGGCTGAGGAACCCAGAGAAACCCTCAGAGGTCGACTGAGACTGATTAAATCGTATGTGCATTTAATACCTGGTAGCATTCCTCTTCTTTAACCCTGCTTTGCACCAAAGTACCAGGGAAATGACTCCTTTCTGGCGCCTGTTACTGGCAAGTCTCTCTGAAGGTATAAGCAGAACCTGTAGGAATTAAGTCTAGCTGTGATTTTCCTACAAATTTTAACATTGTGCTGCACTGGTTGTTAATCAGGCCCAGTGGGGCCAGCCCCGGCTCCCCGTGCACTCAAAGGCAAGACTCCCAGTGGGTCTCCAGGAGCAGTAAAACGCCCAGAGCCACCCAGCAGCAGCTACTGCAGAGCAGCACGAAGCTCTTCTAACAAACCTGTGGTGCAAATGCAAGCAGCACTGGAAAAAACTAAGTGCAGCACATCTTGGCTGAAGTTTGACATCAAGTAAAGCCCCAAAGCCTGGGGGAAGCAACCAAAAGCCTCCAAATTTGCAGTGTCACCTGCCTCAGCCCAAAATGGCAAGGCCAGGGATCTCCTGCACACCAGAGGGAAATGAAACAAGCCATCTCCACACCGGATCCGATGCTGTGATTTTTTCAGAATGCACAGAAAAGCACCCATCTGCAATCCCTGTATGAGCACAGAACTGCAGGAATTAGTTTTGGCATTGCCGTTTTAAAGGAAAAGCCAGGCAGCTACGGTCTGATCACTGTCTCTTTGAATGACAGGCATAGGACAACCTCCTCAACTGCCACCTTCTGTGCCAAGATACAAAAAACAGAGCAAACATATTTACAAGCATGGTTTACATGTGCCCACCCAAATTTCCCCTTGCACATTTTGGAAACTAAACTGTAATGAGAAGTCTTTTCAGGTTTGTTTCTGCAGTGTTGAATTATTTAATTACATTACATGAAAAACACAGGATTTGGGAGTCTAATTACGTGGCACCTGCACCTTTTGGACTACCCCCAGCACTACCCCGAGCCCACTAAACAGGAGAGTAAATGTGGGCTGGTCACCCCATCTCCCTCACCTCTCCTAAGCAACCATCACTGGACTCTCCAAACAGCTAAAGGTTATAACAGATTTATTTCTTCTATTTCCCTGAAGACCAAGATTTGTCCAAGAAGTTCTCTGGCTTCGGGGCCGATTACCTTATCTAAATGTCCTAATTGCTTTCAGTCTTGAATTAATACATCATGTTTACTTATACACAGCACATTTAAATGAAAAGTCCCCTAAGACTTGCATCCTAAAGCTGCTTCCAAGCAAACCTGATACTACAAATGCGTCGGTATTTCCTGCTTATAACTATGGCTAGGAAAATCATTGCATATACTGATTATTAACAGTATCATTATGAGCAGCTTTCAGAAAGAAGTCTGACAGGAAGGCTGTGCTAACGTCTTTGTCTCTTATTGACATCTATTTGAGAAAAAAAGGAGAGATCTACAAAACTGACAAAAGTAACTGGGGAACTAATTATTCTGCATGGTTTCCACAAGACATCACTTTACCATAGAAGCCAAGGTTATAAAACCAAGCATTTAACCAACCATTTAACCATGCTGGTAGATTTCAATCTTTTCCACTGAGCAGCAAGTTGGGTTTGTATCTCAGATTTCTACAACTTCCTCCTCAAAAATTTATTGTTTGACTTGTTTCACTTAGTTTTTATACATTCAATTTTCTTATCCTGGTTCTTTCTGCTCCGCAGCCTGAGGATGTGGTAACATCCACTAATATACCCAAGCTTCTTCTGAACTAGCATTTCAGTGGGGATTATTTGTATAAAAATACACACAGACATTTCAATTACTGGTGAAAGACAATCAAGACCAACTCCCTGTTTTTTTCCATCCAAAAGAGAACAATGATACAACATCATATGTATCCCCAAAAAGTGTAGGATGTTGATCCCAAAGGACTCCTGTATGATGACCCCAAAAGGTCCTCTTCTGAAGGACAACAGCTGAGAATTCCACCCTCCTGCACCCACTCAGCCTTTGCCTTTCCACTCAGTTCACCCAAGAAGGCTCAATTATGAAGGAAATATGACACTTGGATCTATGGGGATAGGATCCAAGCAGATCAGTTACCGTTACGGCAAAGACCTTCAGCAAGCAGTTGTCCCTGAACTATTCAGTTCATGACCAAATCTCTTCTCATCTGACTTTTAATTGGACAGAATTTAAATACAAAGTTCAACAAATGTGCATATGTAACATTTGACTTGGTAGCTACACCACTGGATGCACTTTTCTTGCCAGTGTTATTCATCACCTTGGAGCCTTTCTCCAGAGGTAAGTATTTGCGAACACAGCAGAGAAGAGTCCCCTCACAAGCAGAGACATGTTTAGGGCACAGGCACCAATGTACTAACATAATTTTGTTAACAACTCTTGTGAAAACAAAAATCTACTCAGGATCCTTTAACAACAAAAGAAACCCCAAATACCAAATTCCCGCCTTAGGGACAGAGAAAATGAAATCTGCCCCACCCACACAGCACATCAGGGAAATACCCTCTCTCTTACCTGCAGCTGCAAGAAGGGGATGTTGAAGAACTTGTGCAGGTACTTGAGGCCAAAGCTGTTCTTCATGGAAGACTCAGCATAGCGAAAATACGAGGAGCCGGGAGGCCTGTCTCAACCAGATAGGTAGAGAGAAGAAAACTGTACAAAGGACAAGGACTGCATATACACAGAAGAGGCACTTGCTGAACTACATACCATGAACAATCCTCATTTACAAGCCAGCCCCTCAATCCCCAAATGTAGGCTAGCAGGTCATTCTGCTAGGGACTTGTTATTTTGTTTACAGACAAAATTCACACTTTGTTCCTCCTAAAGGGTGGCAGAACGCGGCTGTTGTTGTGTTGCAGTGTCATGGGGCTGCCAGACTAAGAATACTATGCCAGGACACTGGGCTATTGGTTTACTAAACTGAGGGTTTCACAGCTGTACAAGCTGTTCATTTCTCAGTGAAGGTTTTGTTTTAAAACCACAAACAGATCTACATTAAGTCACAAGCATCAGCAGTGGGCATTAAGCTCAGCTAAGTCACATATAGAGATGAACTTGTACAGAAATCATTGCATTATGGAATCAAGCCTTAAAACTGATACCATTTTTGTGTGCATGACACAGGCACAAACAAATAAGCGACTAGAAAAATGAAAAAATGCCTTAAAGACATAAAACCACACAGAGAGGTACAATCTATCGAATTCTGAACAACAAATAATATTTTATACTAAACAACAGAGAGCCTCAGATCTCTGCATAAGGGAAAATCTTGCCTGGCTGGCAAGGGAGGTGTATGACTTGGCTGTGCCCAGTAAATGCTGTGTGGGGATGCTCTCAGAGGAAGAGAAAGGAAGACAGCTGCACTAGCTGGCTCTCTTGTAGCAGAATTATTTGGAGTAGGGAACAGTTGTGCTGCAGAGAGAGGATTCTTTCACAAGAGAAGGACTATCCCGAAAGAAGATAACTTCTTGGGAAAAGTACTTCTGAAAGGCATGTGCTGGCAGGAACCCACTGTTTCCAGGAATATAGCTAACGATCTGCCCAGTACAGGCTCCTAGATCAAAGGAAAAAGAGCCCATCGTGTAAACTGAAGCTGCTGTATGAGACACTCGGAGCTACAAAAGCCCAAAAGCTAGGAACAGGGTCCGAGGATGAATGCGACGTACATCTTAAACACGGCAGCAATACAGTTATCCACAGCTGATGACAGAGAGTAGCCGAGGTCTGCTCCCCTGCCTGGTGACTGTGGTGCCGTCTTACCTGTTTAGATTGTCGATGAGGTCCCGCACATCGCCAGGCAGAATGACCCGGTGCTCCCCCATGTCTCGGTAATTCCCAAGCACGCACACTGGAACGTGGGTCGGCACTTTAGGAAGCTCCCTCAGAATATAGTTAAAAGTCCTTCACCACAGGAGAGAGAGGTACAGGTAGATGAGTGGGAAACATCATTCTGTGAGCAGTTTCATGCACAAATCACAGAAAATAAAACAAAGTAAGAAATTTTTTTCCAAAATCCTTCCACGACTGTGGCTTCTTTGCCCCCCGCAGAGACATACATTAACTGTAAATATGTTTGCATCATTCTTTATTCAAAAACAACTTGGCAAGTTCAATAATCCACTTCCACCAGCAACCTCACATCTCCTACAGCAATATTTCCCTCAGTCCTACAAAACTGTGTGGGGTCAGCAGAAGAAAAGGATTCCCTCCCTTCAGCTGTCAACAGGCTCACTGACCCATACCAAACCTGTAAAACACAAGCTTAAATATAAAGCAGGAACTCTTACCACCTCCTCTTTCCACTCTGGCTTCCATGTGTCTCTCACCCTCCTCAGCAGATGTGCAAAATGAACAGTTCATTATTTCTGTATATTAACGCAGCCTAGGGCTTCTAAATAATCCTTACTAATACCAGTCTTCCTGGGAATTTCTCACTAGCATTCTCCTTTCCCTTGTGCTCTGTAGAGCATGGGTTTGTAACATGCCCAGCACACTTTGCACCTGTGATAGCACTAATTATCAAGCCTCAGACAGCAGTATATCAGAAACTGCCGTACACAAGCCCACAGGGAGGCAGCTTGTTTGAAACTAGCCCAGGAGAGGAATATATTAAAAGACATGTCAGAAGATAAAGCTACTATTTTAAGGGATACAAGCTTGCTTCAACTCATTAGGCTGGTTATCAGCTCCAGAGTCCATCTGGGAATCAAGAGGTCTAGAAGTCATTTGTTTTCACTAAACAAGGGAGAATCATGTGGTGCACGCCGCTGAAGATGTCTTACCACTGTTTGGTGATGTCAAACATCATCACTACGCCATTGCAGTTCTTATAGACATCCAGGAACTCTGCATCCAGAGCCATTTCTGACTCTGCCTGAGGAAATAAATGCAAAAGAAGCAGTAAATAACTTGATTCAACTTCAGGCTTGTACAGAACATAACAGATACAGTGCTGAACAGGCAAACTTTTTAAAGTGACAGCCACTATAAGAAGTATCCGTGGATTTCACATCATCATCATTTAAGCAAGATACCTTGTGGTTCACAGCTTCCATTGCCCACAGGAGCAGGACGTGAAGCACCTGACAGTCTCTGAAAAAAACATGTCTGACAGCAAATGCTAAAACCCACCCCCTCCTCTTTCCCCTGTGCCCAATCCTGCCTTGACAAGATAACTCCACATAAGCTACATGATGGAGTGCAGAGGACACAGCTCCCATTCCATCTCTTTGCCGACCCAAATATTGACTACTTCTAATGCTTCTGGTGCATAAAGCCAGGATGTAGTTTCTACTGAGTTTCTCCCGTGCAGGGCTGAAAGTATTTATTAGTACTGGATTTGTTCATCATCATTTGGACTCTGCATGCTGCAAAGTACAGTACTGGTCACAACTCAACCTCCAAGGCTCCCGTTGCAATTTGGTGCCTATGGAACAATTCTCACTCATTGCCCAGGAATGGAAAATGCACCCATGTTTGCGAAGGAAGAAGCAGCTGTGATATCTGTTCTCACAGAGGCTTTTTCCCATAGGAGAATATTTTAAAAGCAAATTCCCCTAATCTGACCGCACAGATTGAGCGGGACTGGCACCCTGGTGAAACAGGTAACTCTTCACTGCCCTGACCCATCCCCGGAACCGAGCGCTCAGCTCTCTGCATATCAGTGGCACTGCCTTTCCCATCAATTTCAACAAAGCGGTTATTGAGCGAGTACCAGAACACTGCCTGTGCACTGAGCCCCGAAGGGCACTGACACATGAACATGAGCAATAAAGCTCTTTAAGAGCTGCAGCAGAGATCATGGGATAGAGGACCTTTAATGTGACTTTTTTCCTGAGGATTAAATCATATGTCTTTCGAAAGAGATGCCATGGAAGTCCACTGGCAGCCCAAATGCGGCTTGGGGAATGTGGTAGTATGGTCTCCGATACAGCACTTTGTTCTACAGCAGAAGATCCAAAGGAGACACATTCATCCAAGAGCCTTGAGGAAGCCACTCTGTTTACTTTTACACACTAGGTAGCACTTCTATTGCCCCTTCCTCCTCTGTATTTCAAAGGGTGTTAAAAGGTAATTGTTAGCCCAGTTTTAAGGAGCGGCCAGAGAGCACAGCATGAAGTGACTTCTTCAGGTCTCGCGAGGAGTCCATTACAAAAGGACCTCCTGCCACTGATGATGTGCAGACAGGTACAAAGCTACTGAGTAAACATCTAGGGCACAGTCATTCCCAAAAGACAGAATGGAAAACAGCAGGAAAGTTGTGGTGAGGCACAAACAAGGATAAAACGCACAGGCAAAAGAGTGAAGAGCATCAGGAATCACATTGCCCCTCATCCGCCTGCCAGGCCGGCCTTAAAGCAGAAACAAATATAGAACTTACTCTCCATGGACCAAAGGTGGACTAGAGGCCTCCCACTAAGAGGCAGACATCTGCACTCAAGGTGACTCACCTCCTGAGGGTCATTTTCCAGTTTCAAACCATCTCCTCGTTTTTTGCATTTTCCTTAAAAAGAATTGTAAAAAAAAAAAAAAAAAAAAAAAAGGCATTACACTGGGCAGAGAACTCCAGGATGGGTCTGGGCAGGACCACAGCATTTTGAACATGACCTTAAAGCAGATCCAGCTTCTACTGTAAGCACAGGGAATGAGGAGGGGTGGGACAGGCATGCCTTGCTGAAGAATACCAGGCTACCCTGTTCAAGACCAGCTAGTCTAATTTAAAGATGAATAGGAAGAAAGTCTGGTCTAGCTTAAACCATGCTCTTCACAGGATAAAGTCACAATGACTGAATAACACAGGGTTTGGTGCACTCCCTGACCACAAAGGGAAGCTGCTTTGTTGCGTTTTTTGTTGCATTACTGTTGAAGAAGCAAAAGGCCGTGGGGCTGAACAGCACAACTACATATGCAGCCTTCCTGAGAGATGCTATGATGTTGCTGTGCTACGTCACTCACCTGAAGCAAGCAGTCTTGCAAATAAACGCGATCTCAGAGCTCATTGGGTGCTTTGGGCTGACTTGTGACCAAAAAAAAAAAAAAAGGGGGTGGCAGGAGACTATGAGAATTTAACAGCCAAAGGACAGACAGAACTTATACAAGGGGAAATCCAAGCAAAATCAAATAAACTGTGGCGAGGGGGCTGTGGAGAAGTAGAGGAGAGACAGCCTACATGTGCATGAAAGGCCAGAGCCAGAGGGTCAGGTCTGGTCATCACCAGCAAAGGTGCAGAAAGGAAATCCTCCAGAGGCACCATCCAAAGCCACATGCTCTAGAGACATGCACACAAAAATAAGCTAGAGGACAGGTAAAACTCTGACTAAGCTCACAGGGAAGTGCAAGAGGCAACAGGCTAAACACTTGGAGAAGACACTAGAAAACCACTATAGAGACCTGCCCTGCAGTCCCACAGCCACAATCCCATCTGGAGGAATGTACAGGTTTCTCTTCAGCACATCTGCTTCCTCTAAGGCACATGCTAAAATACAGCCCTTATACTTAAAGGCCAGACCCCCTGAGAGTTCTCCCCTTTCTTACAGCTTCAATAAGCACTGGATAAGTTCACAAACTGACATTTTGAAGTACCACTGGCATTTGACTCAGCATCCCCAGGAGCTGGTGTTTTTAAACCTCAGGCTCCCTGAAAATTTTGCGTTACATCAGTTACACTATAATCATGTTTCCAAATCTTAAAGCCTGCAACCACAGCAGAGAAGACGACACCAGGTGTCTGTACGTATGATTAGCAGAGTGGCAATCAGCTAACATGATTTTCTGGTGTAGACACTCGGCACTAAGGATCGCCAGGAGTCTCAATATGTAAGAGCGAGGACATCTTTCACCTACTGCCAAAGAAGTTTACTGTAGACATACCATGAAAAAATCTCTCCTCACCCCCCCAGGTATTGTTTAAACTCTATCTATGTACAGCAGTTCCCAGAGTTTTATCAAATGATGAGCACTACACAATGCAAGATCTGGAGTTATGTTTTACAGATACCAAATATCTTCCAGATGTTACTGACAGCAATTAAGAACTGTACTTCTGAATTAACTTTGTTCTGTATTTTCCTAGCCTAAATAATGATGACTTAACTAAATTATAATGGCAGAGGCCTGGATTTCCTTCTTGTGATTTCTAGAAATTCCCTGTGTCACCGACAACAGAACGTGGCAGCTTGGATGCACCCACAAAAAAACCTCCCATTGACTCTTTAAAAGACGCTGCAACACTGGGGACCAAAATAGCTTCCACCAACTATTCAACTCCGCTGATTAACACGGAGCAACTACTTGTAAAATTCATGGTTCTGCCAGATGCTGCATGTGAAACGAAGTGTTTCATTCTTTTTGGACGCAGGTCAAGGATAAATAGCTATGAAATAGAGAGTTATTCATGAGTTTTAATGCTGCAGGATACAGCAGGAGATTCCAGTCCCTACACCCTAACAGTGCGTCTGGTGGGTGCTTCTGTGCATCACTGCAAAACGTTTGCCCCCCTTGTGTCGTCTCACTGTTGACATCTGAAAGTAGCAGAAATATTAGTCCTGATCCTTCCTCATTCATGCCATGTGTTTCCCTGGAGGATCCAAGTGTGGGCTCTGATTTTTCCCAGCGCAACTGAAGGTGTGGGATGTCTAGGCCGTGCACGCCTTTTCCCACTTCAATTAAATTCACTTCAAGTCAGTGGCATTCGTGTGGCTTCTCTAAATGTCAAAACATCACTATTTCTGCAGTTACTGCTAAATTATGCTTGGCATGACCTGAATTTCTAGGTATTGAAACAGAAGCCCAAGCAACCACAAATACTCTTCACAGGTCCTCTCATCCTGAGCAATCAAGGTGTCTTTCTAACCTGGATGCTTTTACAACTAATGCTTTGAGACCAAATATAAGACGCACACGCCCCTCCCTGCTTATGGCTTTATGTGTGTATCAAGAGGAATGACTAATATTCTTACATGATGCTCATCACTGCTGTAAAGGAGGTCATCTATAAAGGAGTAACACAGCTGAAAAACGCATGCGTGTACATATTCATGCACAGTGTCTATTTTTGGAACCAAAACTGCAGGATGAGCCAGATAAAGACAAGATCTATGTAGTGGAAAGATGCAATTCAGCCTGTAAAGGCAAGTGCACAATGAAGACTGTGTTGTTATATGAACAAGGTCCTGTGTTTAAGGTTGCACTGATGTGTAATCTAGGAGCCTCAATTAGAAAGCAAGGGTCTTCCTGTTGTGATTGCTCAGCTTCTCTACCTAGAACGATGACTGCTCCTTATTTACAGGCATAATAGCAACACTGAAACCAAATAACCTCGCAGCAGTGCCCCAAAGTCTACAGAACAGTTCTTACCGAACACCAGAAGACTGGGCTCGTGGCCAGCGCCTGAGAGCCTCTGCACATCTATGTACCATCAGTTTTGTTGCAGGATAGCAAGGATTCAGTACAGCTTGCCAACACATGCTGTTCACAGTGCGAGGGAGATGCTTCTGTTCACCATTCAAAAATACATGTCTAGAATATTTGCATCCCCAGTGTTATCTAACTTATGACCTCTGAAAATAACAGAAATATTAATTCTGATCTTTCCTCCTTCTTGCAGCACACCTCTGGGAGGGAGAGGGGTGAAGGGGCAGGGAGAGGAAAGGAATCTCCAATATGAGGGAAAGAGTTTATGCTATTTTGGGGGGCAACAGAAAAAAATATGATTTGATCCCTTCAGTTAGTGTATGGGAAAAGATGTAGGAACCAAACTAGCAGAAGTTTACAAGACAGGAGATCAGAACTGCTGAATCACCTGCATTCAAGCAGCTTCTTTGCATTCAGGATCTGTTACAGCTTTATGACCTGCAGTAGTTACACAACTTGCTGCAAAGCCAGAAAGATGAGTCAGGACTGTGACTTTTGCTGAGATATCTTTCCTATGTTCTATTAGTTCCAAGGGCAGCAAAGGAGATGGTATTTACTACACACACCGCACAAAATTCAATACAATCCATAGCTGGGGGCAAGCTCTACTTGTCAAGAATTTCACAAATGGCATCATTACACAAATGAGTCCCACTCTCTGAGCAGGCCCAAGGAGAACATAGCAGGCTGCAGGGAAGTCCATACTCCAGTGAGTCTGCACATTAAAAAAACCAGAAATCCCAAAGAGTCATGAAAAAGGTAAGAGGAGCAGTACAGTACAGCGGTTGCCATTTCCCCCTGCTTCAGCGCACTAACCAGCCTCACAGGTTTTAAGCTTTCACAACAGATCTCCCCACACTTCCAAATTAACATCTATATGCTACACAAATGACACCAAGGCACCAGCCAGGCAGGGCCAACAGAGCTGCTTCCTGCATTCCTAGAACAGTGGAGGGAAAAATCAAAGTGCACTGCTGAACTAACAAGGTCGGGGAGGCACGCTGCTGGTAAGCACGAGGAGAAACACCACTTAGTAAAACCACATTGAACTTCAGTGCAAAAATGCACATGAAGTTTTTCAGGGTGCAACTTATTAAGTTTCCCCAAATCCTCCTGTGCACGTTCACACCGAGACATGGAGAATGGCAGCACTGCATAGCAGAGAAGAGGCTGAAGCTGCTTTACAAGACTAAAGTTGAAAACTGCAGTTTATGGACCCATCTTTTAGACAGTCTAGCTATATCCCCACATCAGGCTTTCAATACATTTTCAAACATCTTAACTTTAATAGAGGTGTCTCAGTTTTCTCTGACACAGAGCAATTCTTCCAACATGGGGAAACACTGGCAAAAAAATTTAGCCTGGAAAACAACGTATGTTGAAACGCATGTTCAGAACGTGCATTTTTTGGCAGTTTCAAATCCAGCCTGATAAATGCAGCATTCTGCACAGCTCTAAATATGCACATTAGCCAGGATCTGGTAGGCAAGGAAAAAAAGGAGGATCAGGTCTTGTCAGCACTATGCTGCAGCAGCACTGGGTACTTCACTACTAAAAGTCTAGATTAGTGTTGTTCTCACCAAAAGCATCACGCAGGAGGATTTTTTGTCCTAAACATACAGAAGGAAGAACAAAAATGTCATGAGATAACATTAAGATGAAAGTCAGATATGAGCAAGCTCTTAATGGTTAATTTGCACATTTTCCTAAAGTTGTGCTTATCAAGAATCTGCAATACTATGGCAATAGGAAAGGATTGGATTTTGTTACAGCATGATGATCTGAATTTTTACACTGCATTGATTAAGTACATTTGATTACATAAAAATACATATCTGTGGTCCATAAGTAGGGATCTTAACAGAATGAGTTTTATTTCAAAATAATATAAAGTGGAGAGAAGAGAGTCCCTGGAGATTTCTAACACATGCTCCACTGTCAGAAATGAAAGCAGTATCAGAAGAGCCGTTACCAACATCTGCATGTATCAAATCCAATCTGTTTTGCCAAAAAAAATGACAAGTCTCTAGTTGAGAAGATGACTCTGCTCAGAGAAGCTATTCACAGAAATAAATGCTGGCACCACATGATTCCCAAATTAACTGTCTATCTATTCATACCAAAGTTGCAAAGCAGCGAGAAAACAGATGTTTTGCGCAGATTCCAGCCCTGCACATGTTATCCCAGGATCTGAAAGCCAAACTGTAATCAGACTGACTTCAGCAGTAACTCTGACCTAAGTAAGGTTTTGTCTACACTGTGAAAACTGGAGTTCAAAAGAATAAAAAGATAAAGTGCCCTGGATTTTCATTTAAAGTTACTGGCTCAAGTTTAACCTAAAGGCTCCATTATGCACCTGAACTAGAGCTGCTATCTTTAATTACCTTTTATTTTTTACTATTTTAAATACAATTTAGCTAACATGAAAAATTAAATTTCTCCCTTTCTCACTCCTTATTGTACTTATCTTCTTATTTTTCGGTGTTAATGCATGTGTAAGTTGCACAGGTGGTACAGCAGAGGTAGTGCACCTCGGATGCAGTTCTCCTGAGGAATGCGTGCCAGCACAGATTCTAGCTAAGGCTGCAGGAAAAGTAGCAGCAGCCAAACCATAAAGTTTGTTTCAATGACTGTGGCCAACAGATTTGACCAACAGAAACACAGAAACAAGGAGCACAAACCACAGAGCAAGAGATGCTCACTTGCAGAGCTGCTTTCCTGACCATACTCACACTTTAAACCAAGAGCCTGGCTGGTACAAAACACCTCTTAAAAGCCAAACAACATCTGAATTTGGGGCTACAAAATGGGCTGTTAAGACTTACATCTGAACCCCAACCCCTTCTAGCAACAGATTCCACTGCATCCAGATTTGCACTGCATCCAGATTGTGTCTTCACAAATGTTTTTGGGGTTTGTTTTTATTTTTTATAAAATATAACTTTCTACTCTGACAAAAATTGAAAACTATTGGAAAATGTATTTATACATCACAATACTTCCCTTGGCTAAGCATTTAGAAAAGATTTTGGATTGCATTTTCTGTCCTAAGTGAATTTAAGTAAGTGGCTTCTCTTTTATCCTTCCCTCCTGCCTACATTATTCACTGCAGATAACATTTTATCAATTTAACAATAGCATTCCTTCACAAAAACAGCTCGGCAAGAACTTTTATAAACAGAACAAAGAACTCAGTAGCTGTCTAAACATATATAGAACCATAAAGGGGAGAAGATGAAGTTTATAATAAAGTTCAGAGAATCAGAATACACTAAGCAGCAGGCTATTTCATCTGTCACAGAGCATATGAAACAACAGCTTCTGAATATTGGGTTTGATCTGAAGTTCAGATTCCAAATACTGGGCTCTAGCATAGGAGACTCCACGCTCCTTTCCATATTTTTTCAGGAACTATTTGGTTTTGGCTGCGATAGAGTTAATTTTCTTCCTAGTAGCTGGTATAGTGCTGTGTTTTGGATTTAGCATGAGAATAATATGATAACACACTGATGGTTCAGCTGTTGCTAAGCAGTGTTTATACTAAGTCAAGGACTTTTCAGCTTCCCATACGCTGCCAGTGAGGAGGTGCACAAGAAGCTGGGAGGGGGCACAGCCAGGACAGCTGACCCAAGCTGGCCAAAAGAATATTGCATACCATATGACGTCATGCTCAGCACATAAACCGTGGGGAGTTGGCCAGGGGACAGCGATCACTGCTTGGGGATGGGCTGGGCATCGGTCAGCGGGTGGTCAGTGGTTGCATCACTTGTTTTTCCTGAGTTTCATTTCTCTCTCTTTTTGTTATTTTCTTTTTCATTACAATTTTCTTATTAATATTTTATTTCAATTATTAAACTGTTCTTATCTCAACCCATAAGCGTTCTCACTTTTACTCTTCCAATTCTGTCCCCCACCCCACTGTGGGGGGGAGTGAGCGAGCGACTGGGTGGTGCTTAGCTGCTGGCTGGGGTTAAACCACAAAGAAGTAACATCCAAGCACTTGAAAAAAAAAAAGTACAGATGTTTTTCTGAAGTAGAAGTAAGCAGGTATTTCTGAATTCCACGTAAGCTTTTTATTAAAATTGAGAAAGAACAATGAATCTCCATTAGAAAGGAAGTTATAAATCTTACCTTTGTCAACTACATCCCAGACTTCAACTTTAACAATATCGTCAGTGGCTAAAAGCACAATGAGAACACAAAGCATTAGAAGACGGTTTCAGTAAAATGACCAACACTCAACGCTCACCACAGAGAGCCAATGTTATCAAAGTAGGAGATGAACGTCAAAAGAAAAGTAATTCTTGAGTGAGTTAAAAGAAACATAACAAGAAGGCAGCCCATTGTTGAAGGTCCAAGTTGTACACCAAAACTGTGCTATCTAAAGAATTTCTTAAAGACTCTCAGTCACATAAGCGATAGCTAGATTTCCTTGATGTTTTGTCAGATTTGAAGCATGTTATAAATATTTTGTGTAGATTGTTTTCATAACATACAAAGGTTTCCATATTCTTTCAAAAAAGATATAAATTTAACTTGGAGAAGTCTGGACTATAAGGCGTACAACTGAAAAAAATAAGGAATATACACATTTAAGGAAGATCAGCCTTACTAACAGCATCTTCCTGTAAACGTGACAAACAGTGCAGACAGCCCTGCAGCTACAGAAATCCATTCTCTCTGCAAATTTTAAGTCGCATTTTGTGAAAAATAAGATATTACTAGCAATTTTGCATCTTAATGAGCTGCAGCATCAGTAAATTATAAGCAGCAACATATATTTGAGTCACTAAAATCTGAAGCAAGACAACCAAAATTCTATCTACAGACACACTACTGCTGGTACTGACAGCTAGCACCTTAACTTTCAGATGGCACGAGGGATGGGCAGCTTTGGTTCAGTGCTTCTATTGAATCCAAATAAGCAGTCCAATCTTCATGACGTTGTTCCATGAAACAGCTGCTTTTTGGAAGTGCTCTAGGCTACAAAGCAAAACCTTGTACTTGGAGCAGCTCTGCCCATAAAGCAATGGAATGGGAGGATAATGTCTCAGAGTAGAAAATAATCCCACAGGATGGTGTCAGAATTTAGCTAAGCATCACTGTCAAGCCAAGGAAACATTTCCTCTATGGAATTCACTGTTGGCTCAACTTAAACATTTCAAAATATTGTAAAGACAGATTATGAATAAAGGAAAACTTTGATCCTCTGCTTCTGGAGAAAGATCCTTTTTTACATTTATGCATGAAGCAAAATCAGCCTCTGTTTTTCCTCATAGCAACTCCCACTTATCTTCCACTTTGCGAGCAGGGCAGTGGGGCACAGGACAAACAGGAGGCTTGCCCAGGCTCAGCCCAGCCAGTGCATCACAGGCTCAGATGGGACTGAAAACACAACAGGCATACAGCAGCCTGCAGTCCTAAAACCTCTGCTCAAACCATTACACTCCCCAAGTTAATTCTGTCCCTGAATATTTCTACAGAGCATCAAGCCAGGTACGGCTAAAGTCCAACCACTCCCCATTACTCACTTGCCTGGCACCTAGCTGTATGGCCAGCTACTCACACCCAGGCACTGGCACAGCAGGGTGCTCTCCCTGTGACATGGACTGCTCGAGCTCATGGTCCATTCAGGGTGCGCCGTGACCCTGCAGGTGCTGGGACACAGATCAGCTAGCGGGGAGGTCTGCCCCCAAATTCATACCCTGCAGCTGGGACTGGCAGTGCTGCTGCTGTCCCTGAAGGACAAGGGGATGGACAGACCAGCAAAATCAATCCTGGTGCCTCTCAACAGTCAAGACTTTCTGCAAAAGGACGGGAGATGTTTTCCTTTCTCAGATGGCAAACTGTGCAGGGGCACATGCGGAGTCCAGAAGGCTGTGTGTTCTTTCCATGTGAAGCAGCACATAAGTATTAACAAGGGGCTTCCACAGAGAAGCTGGAACCCCATTTCAGAAAAGTAAACCCTTGGGGTGACATGCAGTGCTCTCCTCGGAGGTGACCCCAGTACCTAGCACTGGGACTTTGCTCCTGAGGTCCAGAGATCTCCACCTCTTACCCTAACACCAAATGCACTCTCAGTAATGATTTGTTCTCCTGCTGAGTAATTTCCGCAGTACTGACATCCTGCTGAGCAGCAGCGCTCCCAGACAGCTGAGGAGTTCAACCATTTGACCCAGAAAGACCTGCTCTACACCCTTTTATATGAAGGGAAGCACAGAATTTCACAAAGAAACTGACTGCACAAGATCCAAGAAAACCATTTTTCCATGTGGGTTTTTTTCCTGTTAGCATCAGTGCTTCTCCTAGCTCATAGCCATTAAGTTCCTCCTGTTCATTACCAGCTTAATTCCTGATTATCCCGAACACACAAGAGGATAATTACTTTAGTGCTGCTGTGTTGGCTTTGGTATGACTCATACACAGCAGCATTTCACCTTAACGGCTTTGGAAGGCATGTCACAGCAAAAAGAGTGCCGATTCATCCTTCTAACTCTATAACTTGGATTAGCATAAACCATGGATCAAACCACTCAAAAAATCTCTACTCAGTTGCTATTTGGCTAAGTACTCTGTAGCCAGTGGCACACTAAGACATTGCTTTCCCAGAAAACAGTGGAGAGGTACGAGAAGACTCCAACTGCAAGAAAGCTCATTTAAAAATAAGAATCATTGCTTTATGATGATAAAGCCATCCACCCATGCTTTATGGGTGGGTTCATCGTCAGGAATTCATAGGCCCTCAGACATACTTACTCTCATGCCATTACATGATTCACTTCATATGCTTTGGATCACAAACCCCACAGAGCAGAGCAGCTCTGCCGTTCCTCACACCCATCCACAAGCCATTCAAAGTATCTGAACAAAAGTGTTTGCCAATTTTTATTTCAGACCCCCTTTCCGAGACTGCCAAACAGAGAATAAAATTGGTGACTAGCATAATCTAAAAAAGTGTACACATTAGGGTCAGGAACGATAACTCCTTACTTGGGCACAAAAATTACAAATATCCATTACAGAGACAACTGGCACAGAAAAGTAATTTTGTTATTCTGAGTAGGAAGAAATAACTCAAATTCCTCTACCTTATTAATTCCTCCAGCATAACATTTCTGAAGATATGACAAGGTGGTATGTTCCACATCTAAAATGTAAATCTTCTAATACCAGGCAATGTAAGAATCCTTCAATATTTGACAGTGATTTAATTAACATCCGTAAATATTTGCTGCCAGCTACCTCATAATGTTTATTCAACGTAGCTTGAGAGCATGATCACAGGAAAAACAAACTTTATTTTTCCTCTACAGATTAACTCAGCCAACAGGGCGGTAATTAGGTCTGAGTCAATTTCTCACATCACACATGTTGGATGGAAACTTTTCACAGCAGGACACATACCTTACAATGTTTTTTAAAAAGGGGGTTATTTTTTAAAACAGGTTTTAAGTAGGTCAATGGAGGATTTCCTATACTGCTGGAAATTATTACTAAGAAAATAATACAGTGTTTCACACAAATGAAAGGCACAATTTCATGTATAGCCTTCCAGATATTTAGAGTAGCTCGGCAACACTTCACCTTGAGAAAAGTCCATCACCATATGTACACGTTGCTGTCAACTCTAACCAGCAAGCTCTACAGAAACATATCACACAAATGTTAGAACTAAGCACCAGCAACAACAAATACACCTGCGGTTACCAACATACAGCAAAAGCCAGCCTCACGTGTAGCTGTTTTCTACCCCACGATTGCATCCACGTTGAAAAAGCCATTGCCTAAGCTTCAGCTCAGTAAAAGAACATACAGTCCCTAAAATATGCAGAAACAAGCGAGATGACTGGATCTTTCTACACATGGAACAGTCTCCAAACACCTTTTTGCATGGATACAAAAACCTGTATACCTGCATTTTGTATACCTGTTCATGTATACAAAAACAATTAGGCATGAATAAGCCTCTTAGAAATCAAACACCAGACTCCCAGGCTGTATTTACAAACAGCGTTTGTATTACCTACACTGATTAGAAAGGAAAGTGAACTCTGAAGTTTTTACCTATGATCTTGCAGAAAACCACAATTAACATTCCGTGCACTCTTTAGACTTGGATATCTAAGAAAGAGGTATTTCATTTCTTACTCTGATCTCAGTCTGTTTAGGCCGAAGCATTCCAGTTTGATTTCTGAGATAGTTTCCATCATCCTAACAACCTGTAAGCTCTATATTCATACATCAATAACTGATGTGCTGATACTCTGAGAGAGAGGAAGAGGAGTGTGGGGGAGGGATGCCACAGCTAAAATACAACATGCCAGAGGTTTGGCTGCAGATGGGGAACACCACTGCATGAACACTGCAGATCTGTCAACACCTTGGGCCAGTTGATAGGCAGAACATCAGGAAGATGGTACCCAAAATAAAGATACTTCATGAAGAAATGTTGAAGCTAACAGGCACACCTTTGCATCACGGTCACCTGCAGAGTCCCCGTGAAAGAATGTGAAAACCTGTGACATCAGGCTTAGCTCAACTTCACATCCTGAGTGACAGAAAACCAACCACTAGTTGCACTGAGCAAGGATAACCTATTTCTCTCCCACATCCAAGGCAAATCACAACCATCCATCCTTATAAACCTTTGTCAAGAGAGCGCTGACTCACGTGGAAGCCTGTCTTCATAAGGGCACGAGAGTTTCCAGAGCTCTGGTTACCAGCTCCCTGTGAACGTACAACAGCAGTATCTGCTTGCTCTCCTTGTGCTCTCCTTGTCCTATGAAGGCAACAGAGGCTGGGAGAGCACTGTCCCAAGGCTGGCTGCCGGTGAACACACCCTGTGGCTCCGTGATCATTATCACGAGACTTGGGCATCACGGTATCACCCAGCAACACAAATTTGATTGCTGAATTAGACAAAGCACCCAGTTTGGTGTTTACCCAAACTGCGTGGGTTTTTTTCCCCAGCTGTGAGGAGACAGAGAGTACCTGGTTCAACAAAAGGTCAGAGTGGTGCAGATGGACAACATCTGATAATGACAAGCTAACTGCTGACCTTTTTTTTTTTTTTAAAGCAAAAATCAGTCTTACAGGGCAAGTTCATACTGAATCAGTAGTACACCCACAACACTGTGGCATTTTTGATCAGGAACCTGAAAGCCAGACTTAAAAAAAGCTACTGATAAGATACTTCTGTGCTTCAGTAAGTCAGCCTAGAGTTATTAGCGCTACAATCGTGTTTAAAACATCACCTTCACCAGTTACAGGATGCTCTTTATATTTTAATCAGTAAAAAAACAGTTTGCACCATGTTGTTCACTTCTACGCAACACAGTAACACTAAAAGTAGGGTTAGCCTCAGAGACATATTTCCATAATAAACGTGTTTTCATTGACAAGTCAAACGTATCACAAATATTTCAAATCTTTTGGATCACCTATTAAACACTTCCCTTGAATTGCGGCTTCCAAAGACCTTTCCTTTAGCACTTAAAACATATGGTTTCTGAGCAAAGTTATTAAAAACATGACTGAGAAAGTGTGAATAATAACTTAAAATAACAGGAGTGATGAGAGACCATTTTAACTCCCAAGCAGACACAGAAGAAAGAAGCAAATGAAGCTGCAGTGGAATTTCTACCCCCAAGGCACTGTCCCATGACTGTCACTCCCTCCACCCTCTTCTGTCTTACTTTTATAATTCCAGTGGATGCTGGTGACTTGGATCTCCTGAGTTGGAATATATTCCTCAATAAATTTCTTTCCCTGCAGTCGGTGCCATAGTGTGGTTTTCCCAGTGTTCCTGTCCCCTCGGATGACAATTTTCACTGGGGAAAAGAGCAAGCAGACAAATAAAGTTGATTAAAAACAAATCAAAGAATGATGTGAAAAGCGTGTTAACTTTTTGCAAGCATTATTCAGATGTAATTAGTTGTCCCATATTACACAGGCATGATGGGGTTTGTTAAAAAACATGAGCCTCAGTCATTAAAATTAGCGTTTATTCAGCTGCTCACACTAGCTCAGCAGAAAGAACCAACATCAAGACTGAATCTTCAGAATCTGCACAACTTCAGCCAGCTAAGCCTCTGCTCCTTCCATCCTCCTGCCTTCTCTACCCTTACCTAGCCCTCCCACTCTGCCATACCCTATTCCTTTGCTAGCCTTTTATGCCAGGCTTCTCCTTCAATTACCTCCTCTATCATTCCCATTTCTCCCTAAACACTTCCCATTCCTTGTGAAAACAGAATCATAGAATCATTTAGGTTGGAAAAGACCTTTAAGATCACCAAGTCCATCCGTTAACCCAGCACTGCCAAGTCCACCACTAAACCATGTCCCTAAGCGCCACCTCTACAAGTCTTTTAAATACCTCCAGGGATGGTGACTCAACCCCTTCCCTGGGCAGCCTCTTCCAATGCTTGACAACCCTTTCGGTGAAGAAATTTTTCCTAATATCCAATCTAAACCTCCCCTGGTGCAACTTGAGGCTGTTTCCTCTCATCCTATTGCTTGTTACTTGGGAGAAGAGACCGACCCCCACCTCACCACAACCTCCTTTCAGGTATTTGTAGAGAGCGACAAGGTCTCCCCTCCGCCTCCTACTCACTTCTTAGACCCAGCTGCCCACTGAAAGCTCAAGGACCAATTCTCAGCTGAGCTGATTAGGCAGGGTCCTGCGTTCAGAGGTGCTGCTCCCTACATCCCACAGGGTTGTGACTCTGAATCCCAGCGTCAGGTGAAACCATTCTTCTGGGATGGTGTTCGAAGAGCCGAGAGGCAGCTTCTGGTGAACATCGCTGCAGAGTTAAGCTGTCGTCGCTCTCAGCTATCCCCAACTTTCTTGCACTGGGGCAGCATCCCCTTTTCCAGGGGAAGCAGAACAAGACTCTGTATTGCTCTTCAGCTGCTCCAGCTCACAGCCCAGCTGGTCTCAGGTGATGAGGCAATCCTTGGCAGCGACAAAGGGCAAGGTAGTTTACGTTCACAGGGGTCTATCTTAAACTGCCCCCAATAAATTCACCAAACTGCCTCTGTTGATGGTCAGAGTTGGATTCAAATTAAATCAAAATCAGTCTATCTTATCTGCACTAGAAACGAGCTAAACTGAACCAAAACAAGCATGCCCCTTTGAGGACATAAACTCACTTAAGCAACAGTGAAATAAAACCAAGAGAAACTGAATCTCTGTGGGTCCTCTGTGCGTCAGAGGGACAGTCTGTACCACAGGAGCCAGCCCTTAAATGGTTTTAGGTGCGGGTGTACTGATGGCACTCAGCAAAGGCATTCTCAGAAACTGCAGTCTCGGGTAAAGGCACACGCGCTCCACTTCCACCGACTGGCCTCACACCCCGCTGCTGAGGCCACTCAGCTGATCTACCACCACGTGCCTGTGCCTGTATCCGCAGCAAGGAAAGTCAGTCAGTGAAGAAACTCACTCAAACCCTCCTAAGGAAGTGTCCAAAATATCATAAACTGTACACAACCCAGCAAAGTATCTTCTGTAGCAATTAATATAATGAACTTTCCAGCATCTACCCTAACTTTACCTTGTTCTTTCTGAAAACCATGTGTGTTGCTTTCTAAATTTTCTGTTACATTATGGGATTCTTTTTTTTAAATACCATCCTTGTTTTAAGTGGCAACCACAAGGCTATTGGGAAACGTAGGCTGACTTGAACAGAATTTTTATGTTTGTGTTTTGAATAGGAGCTATTATCCCCTAGAAAATGGGCCACTCAGAGACATCTAATGGCAGATTCAGGTGATTAGCATTAGGTTGTGCATCATCATTTGGGCAAGGAAATCTCAGACTAAAGGCTGCCTTCTGTTGTAACTCAGGAGTTACTGCAGACATTTCAGAGAAAAGTTTAAGAGGTAAACTTTAAGGTAAAACAGACAACATATGCAAAGTCTGTGGAAGAGTTTTGTCTGGTGAAATTTTGTGCTGCAGTTCCACTGTGCTTTTGCTGTTGTACACTGAGAGGTACCGCTGTTTATTCTTTTACAAAGTTACTTATCAAAAGAGCAAAAGGATAACAACGGCAAAAACAAACATAGTATTTATAGGCTGACTTCACTTACAGGTCCTAGAGCATCTCTGCAGAGACAACAAGCCATTTCCTGCATTTCCTGTCGCCCTGTGTGTGATTCTGTTTCCTACCTACAGATGGTGAAACAATCAATGGAGGATTTCTTTGTTCTTTCTTAATTAACGCAGCAAGTCCATGGCACAGGCAGAATGCGACTCCATTTGTCCCCTTTAAAACCCAAGCCTTTCTAAATGCTCTCACTGCCTACCTTAGACAGCCGTTTTAAAATTCATATTCCCCCATGAAGTGCAGCATGAGATACCTTCACAGTGAGTTTTAAGGGACAAATAGACCCTTCCTTAAATAGTTAGGCTGCTCTCAAGGTGCACTTTCATGATCACTCCCAGGAAACTTGACTGTGAGCTCTCCCCAGAAGGGGCAATCTTACCTCCCCCGGGACTTTCCTAGTGCCAACAGCATTACTTACGCAGCTACACACCGAGTTGGATCGAGGAACCGAACCAGCTGAAAACTAACCCTGAAATTATTCCTTTTTCAGTTTTCTTCTCTAGCTCAAGTGCCCAGCTGCATGAGCAGTAGGAGCAGCACACAGGAGGCACGGCTGGAGTGGTAAGGAGATCACCCCCACCCCTGAGCAGCTCACATTTAGATCAACGTAGGGTGCTTGTGGCACCACACGCTCAGTTTGAACAGGTCCAATGGCCCTTTCCAGCTTCAGCATTCTCCCTGTTAGGATCTCTTTCCTCCTACATAGTGCGTGAGTTTTCACTGACTTTTTTTCCTGAAGAAAGAAAAAGTCTTTAAAAACAGAACAGGAAGAAGGCAGGTGATGTAAATCATTTTTAGCAAAACAAAATCTGTTTGGGACTTTGGCTGGGGCAGGTGTACTCAATGACAGGCATCTGCAAGACAGGAAGAGCTGAGTGAGCTTCAGGGCACAGTCAGGCAGGTACATCACAGGCCTGGGCTGTGTCTGAATGTGGAAAGAGGACCAGTAATTACGGGTGAGGTTAGTACTGTTACCTACAGGACAGTAACAATTGCTGCCTTATTTTGATTTTAAGTTAAATCAGTACTTACTCCAAACAGCCATGGGTTTGTAGCAAAGACAGGAGAATGATCTGTGGGAAGAAGGGTAGGGATGGGGAATAGATCAAGACGAGAGGAAAAAGCTAAACAAATCGCTTTATTCATATTGTCACTGCATCAGGAAAATTAGAGGGATTTCCATTTTCCAGATGGGGAAATGGAAGCAGAGCAGTGAAGATACAGGCCCAGAGAGCATGTCTCAGACCAACTCAGAACCAGAAGTCAGGAACTCCCAGCTCTGCCCATATTCCTCCAGGACACTGCAGCAACTGAGGATCTCAGACACTGCAGCAAAGACCCCTGAACTTCTCTGCTAATAATCCCCATACGGAGGGTCATAACCTTGCCCTCATTAAGGTCTTTGGGACTGTGGCTACAAGGCTGCAATTCCAATGCTTTAAGCCGGTTCTGCTGCCAAAAGAAGCACCCCTGATCTGCAGACACCCCCAAGCACACTTCCCCGGGGCGGGGAACAGACCAGACAGCAGTCAAAGCAGGTTTGCCACAAGTTGCACAAGCACCTGCATCAGCAGTAGCAGAAAACATGAGAAGGTGGGAAGCAGCAGGAAGAGGGGAAGCCTTTCTTTTGGGAGTAGTGCTGAATGAAAATACTTGAAAACTACAATCAGAGTCTGGGAACTACTACTCTAAAACAACACAAAAGAAGTAATGACTATAATGATTACCAAAAGGATGCATGGTATTAATTAAGTTTTGTCTTTTAAAGCACATTTTAGGCAGAAAAGTAATAAGTGGAGGGACTGGGGGGAATTCCTGGAGCTACTGACTTTGGTATCTCAGCACCGGTGACTGTTCAGGGCAGGCCTGCAGCTCACCAGGAGGGGACCAGCCCATGCTCCAGGCACACACAGCAGCGGGGTTTGTTTGGTGATGAGCACGCTGGATGCAGCGTTAAGAATAAAGCCCAGAGCAGAAGGCGTACTGTGATCTGGGCAACAAGATGGATGGATCTGAACCTTTAGCACTTCCATGTCTTTTGCTCCTGGCACTGATCATCAGTGGGTAACTCCCAGGGAACCCTCTTGCCAGTGTAACCCAGCCAGAACTGTTTCATTTCACCCTTGTTTGCCCATCATTGCCTTACATAAACTTTCACATTTGAGTAACCTGGTGCTGGTACTTCCTTCTGTAATTTGTCTCCTAATTTGTTTAAACAAGCACCGCTGCCAAAGAAATGAGATTCACTTCGCTCAATCTCCACTGAGCCTACTCGCTCTGGCCTGTGCTACCCTCCCGGGGCCAGCACAGCTGTGCGAATGGTGATGCAGCAGACCTGATCCGAGTTCAGGCTATCCCAAGCAGGAAAAAAAGAGCAAGTTTTTACAAAGATTGGTTCCCCATAGTTGGAACCGTGATCTCCCATAAACATCTGAGCCATTACATCATTTCCAACTCGGTACCCTCCACGGTGCTCAGGGAACTCTGGTGTTATTTGGGCCACAGTATGTAAAACACAGGAGCTCCATGCAGATGATAAAGAGAGCAAATAAGGAGTGTGTGTGCTGGGAATGCAGTATGAAAATGCTTTTGTTTTGAAATAGGATGTCCCATGCAGAGGAAACGACTGCCGCCAAGGGCTAATACTGGCCTTTGCTCTCGTCGTTTCATTAGAAATCTAAACCTACCCACCCCGCAACGCTCTCCCTTTTGAAAACTTAACTGAGTGGGAGAGAGACTGTCAAAACAAATCATTTCGGTTCAACTTAGAGGTGCATACCATCCAGTGTTTGTAATCCTCAGTGCCATTAAAACACCACACAATCTTCAGTATCACCTCAAACGGGGGGGCTGTCTGGTTACAAAACGTACTTGACAGCCGTGAAGGCTGGCACAGCATGGCCCTCTTCCAAGCCCCACAGCGAGGCACCAAGAGCCAGGTGATAAGGCCCATGTCCCGGCCAATTGCTGCCCACTTTATCAGCAAGCAGCTCAAGGCATTCTCAGCACACTAAATATATTTCTGGGAAAGAAACAGGCTTCAGTTCACAATCAGTAATGGTCTATGCAAGCAAGGAAACATTTCTGTAAAACCAGTCATCACAGCACCCTTTGGTTTAGGCCCAGGCAACTCCAGGGGAACGGAGGAGTTTTAAAGATCCAGATGTGGCTACAAAACACATTTTGCACTCCCCTGCTGAATGTCATATATTTGCTAAGAAAGGAGCACTGGCAATGCATAGGATTTGCAGCTCTGCCCTTCCTGAGCAATGGCCCTTGTAATGACATTCCTTCACAGCCCACCTTCAACTGAGACCATAACGTCACTGTGCTGGAACCCACCCCATCTATCCAGTGCCATGGCTACGTAGGGTACTTCGAAGCCCTTTCGTAAGCCTGCCTGAATCTCCTATAAATATTGTATAACAGTGATCCTGAGAAGAGTTACTATGGAGATTGGAAAGCTTTCCTTAAGGCAGTGACAGAAAGCTGCAGTTTTATTCCAGATAGGAAAGCAATAACTAGAACACAAATCCTGATAAAACCGGGCACAAACCAAAAAGCTTTCCCGAGGCTTTCAGTTAACAAGACAAAAAGCGGCAAAGCTACAGTTGGTAGCTCAGCTGTTGGCATTTTTGGCCTTGCTGTATTAACGGCAAGCAGGTACACATCCATGCAGGTTTGTCGACAATGCAGTTAGTGAACACGTAACAGAGTTGTCCCCGTCGACTGCTGTGCCAGCAGGATGCAGCTGATCCGTACTGTCTGCAGTACAAACGTTCACTCTCTGAAAAGTCAACTCCCTTCTCTTACATAATTCACAAGCTGGTATTAGATACCTGATCTTGAACATGGACCAGTGAAGCATGTGGATGTGTTCCAGGCTGTGGGCTGCACGAAGCCTCTGCACAGATCAATAGTCTTTAACCAGCAGATCTCCAGGTACGTGTTTAACGATGCAGTGCTGCATTCCAAGGCACAATAGTTTCATCCTCACCCCCTGTCTTTCACTGGAAATCAAGTCTCTTAACAACAACACTGTGCTTCTGTTCACATTCACGACTGCTTGCTACGGCACTAAATTTCTAAAGGAAGCACTACTGGCGTATCTAACAGATGTGCTATGGATAAAGGCACCAAATGCTCTCCCTAGTAAAGCAGAGAGCTTCAAAACATATCAGTTCAAAAGCACAGTCAATAGTGATAATACTAAAAAAAGCAAAAAAAAGCCCCAAGCCCCAAAGTCCTAACCTCTCCCTTCATGTTCTGTTTCAGATTAAGAACCAACGTTAAGTTCTATTCCTCCAGCACGTGTGCCTTTACAGAAATGATTCAGTGCCACGTTTACAAATCAGTCTCTTTCCTAACTGCCAATCTTTCGGTCTTCTGCAATCTGACTTCACTGCCTGCCTGGACCCACACAGACGAGCTGATACTTGCGGTGCTCTCTGGTACCGTCTATTTTCAGCATGGATGACATAACTACTGTCCCCGTCTCACAATTGTTACTTTGGGATGTATTTCACATACTTGCAGTGCCCTCCTGAAACACTGTATTAGAAATAACCTTTACTGAGCTACAAGGGAAAAATGCAACCCTAAGCCTCAACACTGAAAAGGAAAAAAATTCTGAAAACACTCCCTGAGAAAAGAGCAAACGTACCAGTTGCAGAAAAGATAGTCAGAATGAAATTATGTACCAAGGGCACATAAAGGGATACATCACTCACCTTTTATTAAAGTCTGGCAGGGCAGAGCTTTTCAATAGACCCTTATCCTCTAACCACTAGAGCTTAACTATAAATACCATCCCCCTGGGCTGTGGGGAAGGTCACCCACACACTCAGGGGAGTTACTCTCTTGATGCTTTAACTGACAAAAATTGATTTACAAGGAACCCTCTCTTGTGCCACAGTCAGCGGAGAGCAGGCAGGCGTTCAGGACATCTGCTGCCTGGGGACTCTGCTGCACTACGGGCTCCCCGGTCCCGCACAGAAAGATTAAAGTTTCCCATCCCTTACTCCTCCCACGCTTCCGCAAGCCCTAATGCTTAACTGCAAACTTAGCTTTGGGCAAATACTGGCTAAAGCACCACCACGCATTTCACAGTCCCACCGGGGCCCCTGGGCAGGCCCCGGGGCCTCGGCGGGGATGGACCGCCGCGGCGTGCCCCCCGCCCGGGGCTGCCC
>WAAD01016096.1:73080-97239 GCA_013389945.1 Fregata magnificens
CCCAAACCACTTCTAACCCCCTCCTGGGGCCCCTGGAGCCCCCTGTGATCGCCATAACCCCTGTAATCCCCTCCCGTGACAGCCCCATTTCCCCCATGACCCTCATAACCCCGTAATTCCCTCCTGTGACCCCTCAGGGTCCCCTCTGACACCCCGTAATCCCGTGCTGTAAACCCCATGTAACCCCGCCGTGATGTTCATCCCTCCCCGTGGCCATGACTGGGCCTCCCCAGGCCCACCGTGACTGCGACACAGCAGCAATTATTCCCCTTTAGGGAGGAGCAGGCACCCGTTCCCCACCTTGCTGACCCCTCCCGGGCTGCCCATCACCATCCCCTGGGAAATGGGGGGCTGAACCCCACCCAGCGGGACGCCCTGAGTCCCTCGGTGCCCCGGCTGGGCACCCCAGCACCGTGTGGGCAGAGGGCAGCGGGCTGAGGAAGGGGCAGAGACTCAGTGGGGAGCACCCAGCAGCCCCGCAAAGGGGGGAACAACCCCCCCGGGGAGGCCAGCGAGGACCCCACAGCATCCCCTGCCCCTCCTGGACTCCCCACCCTGCTCCCCACCAGCTCGAGGATGGACGCTGGGCTTGTCGGTCACATTAGAGACATTTACTGCTGGAGGCATCTCCTGTGCTGCCGGCAGCTGCTGGCACCCTCCTGCGTGGCCTCGGTGCTGGGTGCCAGCAGTTCGTCCTCAACCCACGTCAGTTTGACAGATGCAGAAACTCCTCGTCCTCTGCAAGCAGAGAGAAGCGCAGGCTGACGGACAGACTCGCAGACCCCGTCCTCACCCCGCAGACAGACGGCAATTGTTGCTGCTTCCCACTTTGTCCCTGCCGTCAGTAATGGGGGAAAGCGGTCTAGACCCTCCGTGCACCCGCGTGCTGTCCTGGGATGTCACTTCATGTCCCACCATCCGCCATGGTGGCATTAACGCACTTTATATTGGTGACAGGGATAAGTAATAAATAATAATAAATAAATAAATAAATAATAAAAGATGGGCTCTGCCCTAAGACACGTTACTCTGGCCCCATCTCCCATCCGTGGGGGCACGGCAAGCCCCTAGCTCCTGCCCTGCTGGGAGCAGGTTCACCCAGGGCTGGCTGTGGTTGATGTCCCTTGACCTCACCCCTCTCTGCGGGCAGATTTCCCCTGCCACGCTCCTGAAAACCTGCTTGTCCATTCACCCGAGGGCCGACTGGTGCCTGTTGTGTCTCCCAAGGAGGCTCAATTTGGAAACCCCTGCGCTGACTAGGGCTGGAGGGTCTGGTAGGCGTTACACGGAGGGTACACTCCTGGCGGGGACCCCGGTTTTGTTCTTATTTGGTGTCAGGGTCCCTACACCCCCCAAAATCTTTCAGCCACTCTTCCCTCACTGGCATCTCCTGCCTGGGGGCTGTCACCTCCACTGCTCCCCACTGCACCCCAGCTGGCTCAGGGCCGTTCCCACTTTTATCAAGACCATTTCGAAGTTCAGTCGTAGCCTCAGTACGTCTGCAGCCTATATGTACCCCACGTGCTATACTGTCTGTAGATTAATGACCATATTCCTCAGTCTGCCAGAGTCCCTGACAGACCCATCCCAGGCACAGCACAAAACCATCCCAGACCCATCCCAGACCCATCCTGGACCCATGACAAACCCATCCCAGGCTTATTCCAGACCCAGGATAGACCCATCCTGAACCCATCCAGATCCAGGACAGACCCATCCCAGATCAGGACCACCCTGTCCCAACCCCAGGCAGACCCAGCGCACCCGGACCCAGCCCAGAGGAGGACAGGAGACGGTGCAGGCTGCTGCCCTGGCTCCTCCTGCACAGCGCAGTGCGGTGCAGGCAGGGTGTGGGCAGGGTGTGGGCAGGGCGGGGGTACCTGCCAGCGGAGGAGCTCCGCAGTACTCCTTGCACTCCTTCTCTGAGTAGAACTGGTTCCCGTTGCCCTTGCAGCCTCCGTAGCTGAACGTGATGCACTTGCCCTGAGCCGCATCGAAGGCCCAGCGTGTCACCGGCTTCTGGCAGGGACCCTGGACGATGGGCAGCCTGCAGGCAGCTGCAGGGACAGGGGGCTGCTCTTAGGGCAGGGGTTTCAGGGCCCCCCCACCTCCCACATGGATGCTGGACACGTGGGGTTTGAGGCCACTCTCAGGTCCCCTCTGATGCCTCAGCAAAGGCACCTCCCATGCCCTCGCCCCGCCGGGATGTCTCCTGGTCGCCTCGCTCACCCTCCGTCCGGCACGCCTGCAGGCACTCCTTCTCCGAGTAGAAGTTGTTGCCGTTGCCCAGGCAGCCGCCGTAGAGGAAGGTTTCGCAGGCCATGGAGGAGGAGTTGTAGAAGAAGCGGGAGAGCATCCCGCTGCAGGGCCCGGGGTCCTGGCTCAGCCGGCACGAGTCTGCGGACGAGCATGACATGAGCTGTCACAGGTAAACAGGGATGCAGGGCAGGGGGATGCCCAATGCAGTCCCCGCTCCCCTGGGACATACCTTCCTTATTGCCAATGTAAGCGGACAGGGGTCCCATGGCCGAGCCCTCCTCGGGGAGCAGGACTGCTCTCCGCACTCTCTGCACAGGGAAGGAAGCACAGAGTTGCCGTCAGCCCCTGCCCATGGGATCTGCTGCCCACCCCATCACCCCTGAACCCCTGCTGCACCCGGCATGGGCTATGTCAGGGGCAGCTCTGCTTGGTGCTGCAGCCCATGCAGGCTCCAACCCTCTTCGGTGCTCCCAGCACGTCTCCAGTCATTGATCTTGAGTCAACAGGCTCCCTACCTCACGGTCCTCCCAGCCCTGTACTCATCCCGGCTGGGCACCAGGGTCATGTACTTTGGATAAAGACACCCAAAGTGCCGCAGTCATGCCCTGTGCTGGGCTGGGGACGTGTCTCTCCTTTTGCTGACGCAGGGTGGTGTGTCCTCCAGATGTGTTACCTGCTCTCAAGTCCTTTAAAATCCTTCTAAACTCAACCCTGTGAGATCAGGAGGTGCCGGGTGACTGTAGCCAAAGTATCAGTGGGGTGCTGAGCTGCCTCCCCATCCCTGGAGGGGGACTCCGCAGCCTGGCCAGGGCACCCACAGCCAGGCAAGGAGCAAGGAGACACCAGGCTCCACATGCGACAACTTTCACCCCATGAAGTAGGAAAGGGCCGTTGCCTTCCACTTGGAAATGAGCCCTGGTGCCCACATGGCCCCTGGGACCCTCACTCTGCAGCCTGCGCCTGTCTGTGCCACCGTCCTCACGGGCAAAGCCCATCAGTGGAGATGAAAGAGCATCTCCCAGGGCAGTCAGTGGAACGGCTGCCCAAACAACGTGTCCCGCCCACGGAGCCTGGTCCCTGGACACCAGGTCTCCAGTAGGGTTGGCTTGGAGGGGATGTCCCCAGCCTTGACCCATCTCAGGAGGTCCTGGCTAGACCACTCACCTCGGGGAGCGTTGCGGTCTCCTGGGGGATGCATTCACCTGGCCCAGACGACAGGAGAGAAGATCAGCAGCATGAGAGGGGTGGTGTACTGACAAGCTCATCTCACCGTGGTCCTGTACCATGCACACACAGGACCCTGGGGAAGGGGACGCCCTCCCAGTTTCACCCCAGCATTCTTCCCCTCTTGCTGCTTTCCACCTCCCACTCGCAGGAGCATCACCCTACAATCCCCACACCCACCTGCATCATGCTAGCACTTTCTGGCCCCCAGGCTGAGCAAGGAGCTCTTCAGGTCCTGGGAGCACCCAGCCATGGGGAGCAGTCGTGAGTGTCCCTGGGTGTCCTGCGCCCTCGTCCCAGCACAGCGTTGTGGGGTGCATTGACATGACAGCCCAGCAAGGACCCCGCCAACTGGAAGCTGGTGGAAGCCTGACTGATACGTGGCCTTGCCTCCTTCCCATCCCATCCTACCAGAGCCTTTGCCTCTCCTCCCTCCATCCTGACTGTCCCCCCCTTCTCCCCAGCCTCGCACACCAAGGAGCAGCCCCAGTGCACCGGCATGCCGGGGGGACAGGCAGTGGGAGAGGCACATGCCTCGTGGTCGGTTACCTCTGTTGGCCAGGATGAAGATGGAGTCTGCAGGGATGCCCATCTCCAGAGCCAGCTGCCGGAAAGCCTCAATGAGATCTTCTCGCAGCTCCGGGCTCCTCCCTGGGCAAGGCAACAGGCTGTGAGTGGGGTCGGTGTGGGAGGGGGGCTGCATGCAGCCCCCCAACCACCCACCGACCCGCAGAGCTCAGGCAGCTGCAGGCAGGCCCAGTACCAGCCTCCTGGTCCTACCCAACCTCTCCTCCATTATTCTCCACCAGCCTTGACCAAGGCCTTGGACAAAGTGGCTTTAATGTCTCTCAATCATGAAAGACAGCATCTCCTGCCACTTCATGGCCTGGGTTTCTTCCAAGCAGATATTGCCACCTTCATCCCAAACAACAGGCTGGTTTGGACATTCATTTTGTGATGTGACTCTAAGCTGAGCCATAAGACAACCTCTGCGGTGCCAAAGACAAGCCGGTCCAAGGTACCACTTCCAAAGCCATGGTCAGGTCCCTCAAGGCCAAGAGACCCTTGGGTGGTGTTTCTGAGCCGCACTGGCCCACCCCAGAGCCTGCTTGCCCACAAGTGCCGCAGCCAGACATACCATACAGCTTCAGGGTGGTGCTTGGGCCAAAACTACTTTCCTTCTTCATCAGAATGACAGCGTATTCTTCGTAGTTGGTGCGGAGCACGTAGGACCGGATAGACACATCCCATTCTGGGTGAGACAGAGATACAGGGGACATCATTCCTGCCCCTCAGGGAGAAGCAGGGCAGTCTAAGACAGCCCCAGAGCTGGGGGCTGAAATCAGGCAGCTAATTCAAGAAAATAGCTGATTTTTAGGAAGCAGACTCTGATACAACCCCGACTCCCTTTAGGCTCACCAGCCTCTTCTTAGTTAAGGGGATTGGAAACCAAGGGTTGCGGACAACTGAGATACCACCAATGCTCCCGAAACATGGCTGGTGGGAGCCTGCCCCAGCTTGGGACCTTGGGAACAGGAGGGATCTGCTGGAACATCTCCTAGTCCCGTGCCTATGCAGGCACAGTGCTGAAACAGCCCCTTTCCCTCAACTTCACTCCATACTTTGGCTGGAAATGGCCCAAACTGTGGCGTGGCTTCTGAGCCCTGCTCTCCTGAACCCTTCCCCAGCCACCAGCTGTGCCCAGCACTGGTTTCCATTGCCCAGCCACGTCGCAGCTCTCGGGGCCGAGCAGGCGGGCAGCGAGCCCAACTTACTGGGGTTATAGTAGGTGTATTTGCCAGGGGTGCTGGTTTTCTGGTACTCTCCTGAGATGTGCGTGCAGTCACCTTGCCTGGAGGGAGGAGGAAAACAATCAGCTGCTCGGAGCGACTGTTTTTGCTGGTTATTGCACAAAAATCTTGTCTGGGGCACTGAGGCCATGGCACGGGACCCCCGAAAAACCCCTGCCCAAGGCATTGGGTATTTGAGCCCAATCCAGCCCCTCCTCAGGGCTCTGATGCCAGCCAGAGCAAGCAACCCCCATGTCTTATCCCAGCCCCAGGGAGACGCAGCACCCCTGAGTGGGCTGGCTTTGGGGGAGGCTCGAGCACCCACATCAGCGCCCCATACCGCAGCCTGGTGCTGGCAGTGCTGATCTGGTCGGCGCTGGAGCCGGGGCCCAGCACCAGTGTGCCCATGCTGAACTTCTCCTTGTAGTTCTTCATCCATTTGCAGGTTGTGCCAATGGCGACGTCGTACCACTTCCCGTACATCTGCGGGGAGAAGAAAGGGACGTGTCCGCCATGAACCCTCTCCACCGAGGTGGGGCATCTCCTGGTTTTCTGCAGAGCTGAAATATTCGTGGCCAAAGGAGCAACTGGGGGATGACAGTGCAGGGTGCCGGGGCCAGAGCTGCTGCAGGATTTGGGAAGTGGATCAGCACCAAGCAGGATTTTCCTGGGTCCCCTGACCACCGGGCAGGGCTGGAGGCATCAGGCTGGCATCCCCCCGTGTGTCCTGGGGGAGCCCAGACCCAGGCACACGTGTGGGGCTGTGCAGAGCCTGGCAGGGGACGGGGCTGGCTGCAGATCTCCCAGGCACTCTACATCCTGCATGAATCCTGCGCACTGGGGCTGCCTACGGGCCCTGCCCACACCTCTTAGGCTGGGCAGATCAACAGATGTCTCACGGGATTCATCTGCCCTGGCCGCTCAGGCTCCAGCCACCCTGCCGAGGTGTTTGCCAGGGTGAAGCCACCCCAAAGGCTGGTGCTGGTGGGGTGGCAGCCCCTGACTGGCACCCTGGGAGGGCCACGCTGCCAGTGTCTGTCCCTCACAGCCTGACGTGGGCATGGGTAATATCCCCTTCCTTTCTGGAGAAAAATGAAATAAAGCTTTCCGCCATCCCTTCTGCCCCCAGAATTAAGGGACCGCAAGCCGCCGTTACCCGCTCAGCCTCAAAATTCTCCTGCACTTGGATATCCTCATCCTGGTCCCCAACGGGTGTCCCGCTGGCCACGGCGAAAAGGAGGAGGAAAAGGTGACCCCAAAACATGGTGGATGGTGGCTTCGGAGTGCTGCTGAGCCCCAGCACACCCGCAGGATCCCGGACTCTGCGCTGTCTCCACTGCGCAGCAGCGTGACCTTCAGACCACAGCCAGCAGGGCTGGCCAGCCCGGCTGGGGGGGCCTGCCGGGGGGGGTGTGGGGCAGCTGGTGGCCCTGCAGTGCCCCGGCCATGTGGCCCCGGGGCTCAGCGCTGCCCTTGGTGGTGGGGATTTGCAGAGAGCTGGTGTAGGGCACAGGAGGGGAGATGAGCATCCTCCCACCACGCCAGGCTGAGCTCCTCACCCTTGCCTGTTCCGACACCACGGCTTGGCACAGATGTGGAGACAGGACCTGCCCGTCAACTTTATTCTACCTTGGGATTTATATTCCTGTCCTGGGGTCCTGCAAAGAGTCCTGATGGTGCCCCCAGCCCCGGCAGACCAGCCCAACACTGCAGAGAGGAGAGGAGAGGAGAGTACTGAGGGGGTCCCCAGCGCTCACCCCACACTGCGTAACTCTGACCAGTGTCGGTAGGGAGCAGAGCCTGGGCTGCCCACTCCCCTTCTGGACCCCCTTCCCCGGGGGTCCCAAGCTGGTGGCCAACGCCCGGGAGCCAGCTGGGTGTCACCCACCCCACAGCCTAGGGTCTCTGGGCCCAGAAGGCGTGGGAGGCGTGGGGCATGCTGTCCCTCCCCACCACTGTTTGCCTTCGCAGGATGATTAACTGAAACCAAACAGCCCAAGGGAAATGGCAAACAGAGCAAAGGGCAGGAGCCCCTCTCCGGGTCGGCCCCCGGCCCAATATTTACAGAGAAGGGCCAGAGCCGGAGGCAGGCTTGCAGGAGCTGGCCGGACTTTCACCCCTCCTCTCCACCACGGGCCACCAACCGGCCCTTTGCGTAGGACTGATGGATGTGCTGCCCGGCCACCACGGGCTGCCCGGGGAGGCAGTGGTCCGGGCAGGGACGGCCTGAGCAACTCGTCACACACATGTCCTGGTGTCACATCTGGGGTGTCCTCGGAGCAAGGGGGACCTTTGGACGTGGGGCAGAGACCCCTCTAATGAGCCCACCTCATCAACCTGCCCAGTGCTTCCCTCTCTCTGGAGGAGCCCACCTCGGTCCAGAAGCAGCTCTGGGCTCCAGCCCCCCCGAGCTGGGGCTGCGGGAAGCCGGGGCTGGCCTGGGGGACCCTCCCCGCGCAGGGGTCCCCGCTGCCTCCGGCCCCTCCAGCGCTAGGTGGCAGCCGGCGGTAAGGAATGACAGCCCGGCCCCGCTCCCGGNGCAGCGGGCAGGCAGCGGGCAGGGAGGCAGGGCCGGCTGCCCGTGCGCTGCCCGTGCAGGGAACAGGCCTTCCCGTGGCACTCGTGCCCAGAAATGCCCCGTGGGGGCCAACGTGCCCAAACAGCGACGGACCCAGGTGTGAACGATGCAGGACACGCTCCTAAATATCCTCCTTGGGGACCAGTCTGCTTTACTGGGAGCGCACGTGCCCCATGCTGGGACCTGGCAAGGGAGGGAGGGCGATGCGTGACCCTGGCATCGGCCAGCCGTCCTGCTGCTGCTGCTTGGCTCCGCTCCTGCCGCTGCTGGGGCTGGGGGAGAGCGGGGGGAGCTGCTCCCTTCCAAAGGGCAACAGCTGGGGAAGCCGCACGCCCGGGGCACATCCAGCCCAGTCCTCTCCCCTTCTGTACACATGAACACAGCGTGTGGGCACCATCCTCGCTGGGAAAGCTGGGGAGCAGCTGTACTGCCTGCAAAACTCGGCTCATGCACGTTGCCTGGGCTGAGAAAGGCCAGGGAAGCGGCGCAGCCCCCCATTCCCTTGTTCACTTCCAAAAGCATGCTCCCTGTCCCCATCCCCGTCCCTGAGGCTGCGGCTGCGTTCGTGCCAGGATCGCTTAATGGCTGCTTTGGCAGGGACGGGGATGGAGAAACCCCGCCACGCTGCCAGAGCCCAGGGCTGCGATGGAGTCTGCAGGGCCTGGCTCTCCAGGGAGGGGGGCTGCTGGGGTCCCATGCCTGGCAGCCCCGGGGAGCAGCAGCCGGGACAGGCGGCTCTGGGTGCCTGGGGAAGGACGTTCCTGCGGACGGCTCTGGCAGGGAGATGGGGCAGCAGCGGCCCTGAGGGAGCTGCGGGGTGCGAGGAGCTGCCAATTTGCAGGAAGTTTAGAAAACGCTTTGGTTCCAGACCAGTTTGGACAGAAACCAAATGTAGGGAGAAACCACCAGAAAATTCCCACAGACCAAATTCCCCCAGCCCCACCAGCGCTGAGGCCCCCAGCAGCCCCCGTGGGGCCGGGCAGCACTGCGGGGGCACGACGGGGCTGGCACGGGGGCAGGAGGCACGGCAGAACCTGGGGGGATACCAGGCATTGCGAGCAGCGCCCCAAGGCCCCGTGCCCTGACCTGGTGGCTGGTGGCACATCCGGCAGACCCCTACAGAGGTGAGGGCCACCAGGACTCGGTGTCCAACAGCGGAAAAAGAAGGTGCTATTTATTTACATGGGCCTGACTCCCCTCCTCTCCCACTCCCCACCAGCTGTATTACAGGTTAGAGGAGACATTCCTGCCTAGTCCTCTCAGTGTCCCTTTATGAACCTGTTGTCCATGAGCTCATCCAGTCCCTTTCTGAACCTGCCAGTGTTGTCTGGCTCTTTCCCCTCTGCGGCAGCAAGCTCTAGAAGTTCAAACCCTTCTATGTGAAGAAGTTTTATCTTCTCTGTTTTAAACCCATCACCTGCTAGTGCTCCTTACTCCAAGTACTGCTGCAGTGCTATAGTTTCATGCTTGGCTTGTTCACCACCTTCATGATGTTGCAAGCCTCGGTCATATCTGCTCTCGACCTTCCCCTTTCCAGACAGGGGAGTCTCAGCCTTTCCAGTCCCCTCTCATATGACGGGTCTAGAGAAAGTCAACTCCTCTATCTCCTTCCTGAGCTGTGGAAACCAGAGCTCAAGCACACAGCACCCAAGATGAGGGCTCACCAAGGTTTTGTACAGTGTCAAAACACTTTCCATCTTGTTCCCAACACCATTCTTGATCATACAACATTTTGATGACTTTTTTGGCTGCTGCTGCCCATTAGCAGTTCTCTGAAATCACCAGGTCAGTGATGGCTCCCAGCTCTCCTCCTGAGTTTAATCACCTGTCCCGAGCTCCATGCCGATGCCCCACTCTGATTGCTTCTCCCTTGAAGCATCACCTTCATTTCTCTACACCGAAGCTCTCCTCCCACCTCTATGCCCCTCAGTTTTGTGAGGTCCTTCTGAAACTCCTCGCCATCAGCTCAGCCTTTGGCCATCCGGAAGAGCTCAGTGTCATCCATGAACTTGAAGATTTCCCTGTTCACTCCCTTCTGGGGATGGATGAAGATGTCAAATATAAAACTGGTCCTAGGGCTGGTCCCTGGGGGACCCCACTGCTGACTGTCCTCCACCCTGAAGAGTGACCATTCAGCCCTGTATGTTGCTTCTGATCCTTCAACCACTCTCCAGTTCATAGAAGAGCCTTTCTTCTGCTCCCACAGCAAGTTTGTTTCTTTAATAACCTTTGGCATGGTGCCTCATCAGAAGGTTTCTGACAATCCAGACAGATGGCATCCTCTGGATCCTCTGTATTTGAGACAGGGTCCCCCCTTGCAGGAGCCCTGCCAGCTTCTCCCCAGCTCTGTGTTCAGCCACGAGCTCAGCAATCCCACCCCTTCCATACAGGCTCTGCTGTCTCACCAGTGCTACAGCAACAAGACTCTCCATTTTTTAGCTCCCAGCACCCCATTTCCATAGCTGAAAGTTTCACCTTCCACCAGCCCACTGCCCGGTTGTAAGGAGAGGTACCACGCTGCGGCCAGCACCTCCGCAGTTTCACACATAAATTCTTCCCAGACATGAGCAAACACCGTCTGTCCTGGGGACACGCTGATGGCCAGCTTGTTGCATCAGTCTGGGGCCTCCTCTAGATTTACTTCAAATTGGTCTGGCTCCTCTGAGCGACCTGCTGCAGATGTGTGCCAGGCCTGGGGATGTCCCCACCACCGTTGGCCAACAGGGAAAAACACTGAGCTTTCATGGGGCCTCATCATCCTGAAGGTCCCATTACACCCTGGACATCCCCTCAACCCCTTGCTGGCTTTCTGCCGTTGATGGTTTAAGGGCATGTTCTTCACCAACTGTAGCATCTTTTTCAGGGTGCTCTGCATATCCATTTTTAGCTTTTTAGTCTCCTGTTTCCAGTGGACCTGCCATGTTTTGTGGGCTTTCCCGTTCTCGCCTAGGCAAGCTTTCTGTTGCTGAAACATCGGCGTTTTCCGTAGTACTTCCATTTAACTCTCCCGCCAGACCAGGAAGGGGATTGTTGAACCACCTGATTTTCTTTTTGAACTGTGGCACACATTGTACCCAAGCTTCTCACGCCCCATTCAACACACTCCAGGCTACGTTTAGGATCTTGGGGTCTGGGGGCATTTTTTTGGGGTATTGTGCCCCATTTCTACATAGTTCCCTTTCCTGAACTTGTTATGGGACATACCTGGCCCTCTCTGTCCCACGGCACTGTTAAACCTAGTGGTGCTGTGATTTTTAGTATGGAGCAGTTGTCCCAGTACCTCTTCAACCTGGTCCCAAGCATTCAAGATCCAGCCCAGAAGAGCGTCTTTGCTTGTGGGTTATAGATCTCATCGCTCCAAGAGGCTTCATTTACTGCACCCACAAATCGTATCTCTACATCTTGTCTTGACGAAGCTGGTCTGTATGGGGTGGGAGTGATCTCCCAGCTCCACCATCTGAGTTTGCACATTCTCTAGTCTCAGTATTTCCAGGTGACTTACTGTTCTCATCATGTGCAATCTGAATGTTACATTTTTATTATTAGAGCCTGGGATTTTCACCTGCAAAGATTTCTTCATGCACTTTTTCCTACATTGTTTCATTCTATATAATCCCCCTCCTAACCATACCCCTCCCCTCTCACTCCTACGAAGCTGGTAGCCGGGCCATCGCTGTACCTCGGTGGTTACCCTCCTTCCCCCAGCTCTCTTTGTCCTGGTGCACGGTGCCATTGCGTGCTGCCAAGCTTTCCATTTCCCCTTGCGCTCCCAGCACTGGTGTGAAAGCATTTGCCGTTCCGCCCTGGCTCCCGGGCCAGCCGTCTGGCAGCGTCAGGGCTCCGCAGCCTTCGCTCCTGCTTCGTGTCCTTCTCCAAATGCTCTGAACATCCAGGGCCCGGTTTGTCTCCCAAACGCCTTTTTGTCCCCCAGCTGTGGTTACGCTCCCGTCTGAGTCTGCCCAGGCTGTGGCCTGGGGAAGGTCTCTGTTTGCATTTGATCAGGGCTAGTCAAGTTATGGGTTTAAAATAGCTGCAGTTATGGCTTTAAAATAACATCTGCCAGGAAGGGGGCTGTGGCTGCAGGCACACGGGCTGGGTTTCGAGTGGTGGTGTGTCCCACAGCCCCTCTGCCCGGGAACAGCATGGGATGATTGTGCTCTGCAGCGGGTTTTCTTTCTGTGCTCCACAGTCCTGCCTCTCCTCTTCCTCCTCACCTCCTCCTCCTCCTCCTCCTCCCTGCCCACTGGGTGCTCCTTAGCTTGGGGGGCTCTGCTCCTACCTTGAGGTTTTTGAGGTCCTTCACCCCAGCTGTGGCAGAGGGGAGTCTCTGGGCCTCGTATTGAGGGTGAACACACCACAGCACTTGTGGGGCTGCTCAGGAGACCTGCTGGAGACTTGGGCCATGCTCAGCAGGCATCTCCCCTGCTTCAGAGGCTGGCTGGTACGCCAGGTGCTGCCTGCATCTCCTCGCACTGGGCTTGCCAGCCCCATGCCAGCCAAGAGGGTAGGCAGGGATGGTGGTACGGGGTGGGTGAGGTGAGGACTTGCAAGGGGGCACGGGCCGTGGTATCACAGAAACCTCAGAGGCTGCTGCCTTGTGTCCCATGGGTCACAGAGTGCTTGGGAGCACTCGTGGGCTGAGGACGAGCTGCAGGACGAGAGAAGCAGGACCACCAGCATGGCCAGCACATCTATGACGCACTTCAGGAGGAAAAGTTGAGCGTTCAGCAAAGGGCAGAGCAAAGGAGGGCAAAGTCTGGACTGGGAGGGAAGTGCAACCCAAATCTGGGGGCTGTGACAGGCATAAATCGCCCCAGGCTCACAGAAGGTCTGGGGGAGGATGGGCAGGGACACCTCCTGGATTGCTCCTGATGGAGACAGGCTGGGTCTGGCTCCATCTGTGGCCCAGGCACTCACGTCCGGCTCCTGGGGTGCCCCCTGGCACCCACCACCCATCAGAGCTGGATGGCAGCTGTGGACCCGCCGGTGCAGAACTGCTGGGCTGCTGATCGGTGGTACATGACCCACGGCGGCCTGTGCCTCAAGGCTGGTGCTCACTCACATCTGGGTAGATGGGTCAGCAAGTGGGGTGGATTGTAGAGCAAGAGGGCTGCTGGGATAGAGCCCCGAGGCTGCACAGGTGCCCTCCGGGACACCCCTGGGGCTGGCTGCATGGGTGCAGAGGGACGGGAGCTCCACCTTGGGTGGAACCATCTACCTGACTGAGGTGGCACTTGGAGCAGGGTATCAGGGTGGAAGTGGCACACGGCCATGTGTCCGTCTAGGAGGTGTGTCGGCATCCTTGGGCCAGGGTGACAATGTGCCGCTGGGTGCCGCTATGTGGGTGCGTGCGCTTCGAGCTGCCCGGTCGCTGTCTCCCCAGCCAGAAGCATCAGCCCAGGCATCTCTGTGCCCAGAGATGTGGGGACACCTGCTCATCCGCCCACACGTGTCTGTCTGCACAGGTCATTCCTTTGCCTGGCCGCTGGCCCTGGGGCTGCCCTCTCCACCCCAAAACTCCAGGGGACCCTTCCCATGCGTGCCTGGGGGATGAAGCCACCGCGTCCCCATCCCGGCGCAGCTCCCCATCCCCGAGCTGCCCGCTGCTCCGGCTGCCCGGCCGTACAGATGGCTTCTCCACCGCGCTGGGTCGCAGCCTCCACCCTCACGTGTGGCTGCTTTTTGTGTCCCTTCTCACTGCGCCTCGGCCTCACCCCGTCCCTCCCGCCCCTCTGCCGCCCGCGCCCCCCGGCGCAGCCCCCACCGGAGCCAGCCACACACACAAGTGAACTTTTCTGCGTTTTCCAGCAATTAAAAAGAATAAAGCAACAGTTGTCTCCAGGCAGGGCATGGATCCTGGTGACCCTGATTTTCTGTGTGGCTGGGCAGGGTGAATGGGGCTATTGAGACCCCGATGACTGGCATCTCCACTCCAGGATTGTCTCCCCTTCCAAGTCCCCCTCCCCGCGCTCTCCTCCTCCCTACCCTCCTCCCCGCTTTTAATTTCCTTCCTGGAGAGAGCTGCTCATCCCCTTCCCATTGGCCAAAGGCCTGAAAGGGAATGGAGGAGACAAGGGAAGGATTAAAGACGCTCTGCTTAGGAGCAGGCAGCCTGAATACAAGATGCACCGGCTGGGAAAGAATGGGGGCTTAGTGGGGCACCAGATCAGACCCGCCTCCGCCGCATTCAGCCTGACCTGCATTCCTGCATTGCTAAGCAGGGACTTTTCTACCCGGCCGGCCTGTCAGAGGGACGCCCCGGACCCCTGTCCCACCTGCCGCTGCAGGTAGACCTTCCCGGGATGGTCCCACCGTGCTGCAGCCCCTCGTGGTGCAGCCACACTGGGGGACAGCAGCACTAGGGTGCTTGCAGGTCCCTTGGGTCAGCCCTGTTGCGGATGAGGAGGCAGCTGTGGCATCCCTTGGACCAACCTGGGAATGATGTGGGGCAATCTGGGTCTCCGGGACGTTCACAGCCCTCACCCCAGCAGAGCTATGGGCCTCATCCTGCAGGGTTGGCATTTAAGGCAGGCACTGCCGCTTCAGCAGTCAGAGGAAAGCTGGAGCCTGCAGCAGGGTTAGGCCTGCGCTTGCCCTCCTGGAGAAGGGCTGGGGCACTTCCAGCCACAGCCTTGGTGTCAGAGATGGTGGTGCCCCACTGCTTGTCAACCACGTCCTCTCAGCCACAGAAGACCCCTCAAAAAATCCATGGATGTTCATTGCCCTTCTCAGCGCCTCCTGCAGCCACGCAGTTTGGGGTGCAGATGGGGCACGGTGGCTTGTATTCATCCCTCCCACTGATCCCGTTTACCCCATACCACCGGCGTGTGCATGATGAAGGACTTGCCACGCTCTGGTCTTTGGGCTGCTCCGAGGGCAGGTCTGGGGCAGGGTGGATTTTGCTGCTGGGGCTGGTCCTTGGGAGGGGCTGGAGCAGAGTGAGATGGTGGAGCACGGGCTCGGGTCACACTGGGAATGAGGGCCCCCAAGGGCAACGGTGGGCAATGGCCACCTATCACTGACCAAACCCATGGGGGTACACATGGGGAGTCACCTAGGAGTAGGTCTGTGGTGTCAGCAGCATCTGGGTCTTTCCACGCCCCTTGCACCCTCCAATGCCAGGTCAACCCTCCATGTCTTGTCTCAGGTGAGGAGCAGGTAGAAGGGAGCGACCTGGTCAGGGTAGTGCAGGATTGGTGCCCGCTGTCTTTGCCCAAGGACACCCCCATTGCCAAGGCAAGGCCAGTCCACCAAAGCTGGAGCAGCGCAGCCCCCTCCAGGTTGTTAGCGTGCTGGGTCAATCCTTAGTGTTTGCACACATGAGTTCCCCACGGTAGGGACGGAAACACACCCCTTCTCTGTGAATTGGGAATCTGAGGCTGAGAATCCTGGCTGGAGCTGGTTTCCTTCACAGGACACGGAGAGGTTGTTCTTGGAAACCTCTCTGGGTCCCTGCCGACATTCACCCCAGGGAGCTCTGTTTTCTGGGGGAACACGTCCCTGGTGGAGCCCAGCAAGGCCCCAAAGTGAGCGAGACATTTCCAGGCTGAGAAGCTGGTGATCTGCAGTGGGCAGCAAGGATGGGGTGGGTCAGCAAAATCCTACAGCCCCGAAGCATCAGCTGTGAAGGCACCCCAGGGATCCCACACTGCTAGGAGCATCCCAGGGAGCCCAGGTTCCCATCCAGGGACCACCTCAGGGCACTACACACACAGTTTTGGGGTCCTGCACTGCAAGGACAGGGGTCTGAGCTCCCGTGTCCCGTGTCCCATGTAGTGGTTAATGTCATTTTAGGTTTCCTGAGGGTTGTCCCACCTCTCCCCATCTTCTGATCTAGACCTCTTGCTGGCCTGGTCCCTCATGCACCCCAAAGCTGTGCAGCACCTGCAATGGTCAGGATGGAGCCCTGGTGATCACGTGAACATGGCTGCAGGAGCTCAGGGTGGGATATGGCCGAGCACATGGAGGTGGCCTATCAGGGCAGCTTTGATCACCTTCCAGAATCTTGATTGTATTGATACAGAGCAGGATTCAGGCACCAAAAGATAGCCACCGTGCCAGCTGAGATGCCCCAGGGTGCCCAGGACATCTGTGCAAGTCTAGGAGATGGAATGGCCTCCAGACCCTGGGGCAGAGGCCAGGCAGGACATGGGAGGACACCTCAAGCAGCAGAAGGAACTCAGGTGTAAGTGCTGCCATCCCTCCCCTGCTTCCACAGCCTGCGAAGGAGCCCAGACACCCGCCTCAGATGGACACCCCAGGGTCAGAGCTGAATCCCACCCCACTGATCAAGCCGTGCAGGCAGGGTCCCAGTTATTGCTGCCTCCCGAGCACTGCATGGGACCATCCCAGTCTCCATGGTCCAGCTGGCATCACTTCAGACAGCTTCAATCCTCACGTGCTAAAATCCATGATTTTAAAACATTTTTCAACATTTGGTACTAAAAGCCCCATCTCCTGGAGTCCTGTGACTCCAGCAGAAATTGGTACCAGAGAAGAGCATGAAATCCTTCCTGGAGGTGCGTCTCCATTTCCATCCCAGAAGGCAGAGAAAATGCCCATCTATTCCTCCTCCAAAAAGTCACATCCCTTCAGGCATCCCACCACCTGCCACCAGCCTCAACAGTTGACGTGGAGCCCACCTACGCGTCCATCTCCATCACTGCATCCTCTCGCTCAGGGAACGAGGTCTAAGGTCTTTGCACCAGAAAGCTGCTCTGACTCTAGGGCAAAATAGGCAAAATGGGTAGGAAATCATCAATTTCGGCATAAGGGACCTCCATTATCAGCCTGCCCCGTTGGGTAAGCACCAGCCGTGGTGAGGCAGAGGTGGCTGGTCCTCGTTCAGGGGCTGGTGAGCACATCACGGGGGCCCTCGGCTGTACCTGGCCACGCAGGAGCCCGCTCTCTTCTCACCCTTCACCAAGACCAGGAGCCCTTTGGGACTGACTGTGGGAGAACTTCACCACCGTAAGATTTGAGTGTCCCCGTTGCCCCGTCACTGCCATAACACTCCCCAGCATCATCAACGGGCAGGAGACACAGGGTGGTCCCCACCTTGTTGCACCCCCAGACTCTCGCATCCCATGCAGTTCCCATCCAACCTCCGGCAGCTGCCCATGCTGCCTGCAGAAACCAGGAGCTCCATCCCAATGGAGGAGCCCAAGGGTCCCAGGCGGGGAAGAAACCTGTAAACACGGGTGAAAGGCAACTCATCTCCCTGTGCGGTGGCCAGGGGGCTTTTGTCCTTCTTCCACCGTGCCGAGGGGCCGGAGCCAGGCGTTTCCCAGCCCGGAGCAGACTCAGCCCCCGGGCAGGCCAGTGGGGATGGAAAGCCCTTCCCTCTGCCCGGCCAGGATGGAGAGGGACCACGGGGCTTTCTCTTTAATGCAATGCTATGAATACTCGGGGTCTTTCTGCTCACTGTTTAATGGATTTGAATGTGAAAAGGTGGTGGAATTGGGAAGAGGGGAAGAGAGGGGGGAGGCCAGGCCTCTTTGTTCGGGGATGCTGCTCCATCCTTCGATTTATTTAGCATTTGGAGGGCTCTGGGGTCTTTCTCTCCTCCCCAGCCACTGCAAAGGCTCGCTCCCTTTTCTGCCTCATGCTTATTAGCATAGCAGCTGCTCCGGGAGAGGGGCTAGGCAAGAGAAAAGGATAGAGGCGTCCGGGAAATGAATAGGAAGGGAAAAAAATAGCTTAAAAGGACACAGGCTTTGAATGAGGGGGAGTCGTGAGTGGAAAAGGGGACGGGGGGTGGCTCGGAGTTGTCACCGTAGCTGTGAATGTGAGCAGGGTGAAATGCGAGGACCTGCTGGGGATGGTTGCCCTGGCTGGGCGCTGTGCGGGGGGACAAGGGCCTGATCCTGGCACTGCAGGGCGAGGCCAAGGCTGCCCTGTGCCCCCCTGCTCACGGGGACATGCAGGGCAGTGGGTGCTGAGCCAGCACCCTCCTGCACCCACAGCCCTGCTGCCTCGGGCCACCCTGCACCCCTCTTCCTGCAGGGATTCGGAGTGCCCCAAGCCCCCTGTGGCCAGGGCCAGGGCCCCCAGTTGTGACCTCTGAAATGAAGCATCCAGGGAGAGATCCCAGTAAGTGTCGCAGCAACTGGCTGTTCCCAACGGTGTTGGGCTGCTGCAGGATCCAACTCCGCTCCATGAGGCAGGCTGGGCGTGGGATGGGGCAGTGGGGGAAGCCCCCGGGGCACGCTGCAAGCACGCAGCCAGTGCCTCCCGTTCCTCTACCCGCTCCCCAGCAGAGCCCTCCAGCCACTGGATGACTGAGTGGAAAATATAATAACTGAAGGAAATCAGGTGTCCAGGGAGCTGCAACACCGCTCCTGCCCCTGCTCACAGAGGGACAACCACGCTGAGACATCCCAGTGAGAGCTCCCCAAGCAAGCAGGGGTGTGTGGGCAGAGGTCTGGTCCTGTGCAGAAAACCTGGCGGAGGTCTGGGCACATTCGGAGTCCGTCTGTGCAATTGCATCATGTGTAATATCATTGCTGTTGACTGGACATAGGTGAGAAGTGCTTTTTCAGCTGGAGAAAACAAGAAATGAGGTTGCAGTGCGCTCCCAGGAGCGAAAGGAGGCTGCAGAGATGCCATTTCCAGGCAGAGGCTGTCCTTGGTTGTATAATTCATTTGAAGACAGAAATTTGCTTGTTGTGCTCTCGTGTTTCAGGGCACAAACCATCAGTCCCAGGGCGCTGCTCAGGCCCCGTGCGAAGGCTCAGCCTTGCACCGTCCCACCACCGCACCGCAGAGGCTTAGCAGAGCTGGCAGCCATTGCCCAGCCGATGTCCCCTCCAGCCATGTCCCCTCCAGCCAGGAGTGAGCGTGGCCGTGCTCGCTGGGTCAACCCTGCCTCTGCTCTGTGCTGCACGGGAGCGTCTGGCTGCACCCCCCTGCACGCCTCTGGCAGGGCTGGCACCCGGGGGGGGGTCAGCAGAGCCAGCCACGCTGCCGGCATGTCTGTCCTGCCTGGGATAAATACGAAGCTGGTTGGTGCTGGGCTGGATCAGAGAGGAGGAGGATGGATTTGTCAGGGAGCAAGTGCTGGCCGTGGCTGAGGACAGCCTGCTGTGCACTGCCCTGCCGGAGGGGCCGAAGCAAAGAGCCGATGCTCACGGCTGGGTTTCTGTGCCCCTCTGCGCTCCTCCGGGCTGCCAGGGCTGCTGCCCAGATCACGAGCGGAAAGGGGAGGCACCTGCTGGGGACCTTCTTCCTGAAAGTCAGCAGGAGGACATCTCCAGCTCAGCCGGGCCAAGGTCTGCCACCTCGCGAGGGTGCTGCCGGAGGTGCTGCTCTCCTTGGCCTGCCCTCAGAGACTGCTCCCAGCCACAGAATGGTGTTGGATTCAGGCTGAATGAGGAGTTTCCAATGAAAACAGTTGTCCCAACCACCCCCCAGCCTGTCATCCACCCAGCTTTGCCTCTGTCTATTCTTCTACCCATCCCTCTGTCCATTCTTCTACCCATCCCTCTGTCCATGCCCCGCCATGCCTCTATCCCCCCATCCCNCCTTCCACCCCTCCAGGCTCAAGCCTCATCCACTATCCTCCTCCAAACAAGCCAAAGCAGGATGTTGCCCTGCTCGGCCATTTGTTTAGGGTCAGGAAGAGAAACCTGCTAACACGAAGAAGCCAAACAACTGCACTGCACTCGCAGGTCTGCGTCCCACCCAGTGTAAGACCCAGAGGTCACCTCGCCCTGGGCGCCTCTTGCTGGGCACCCCAAGAGCTGGGTGCCCGTGGTGGCACTGGGACACAGCAGCTGAAGAGTTCCTGGGAAGAGAAGATGTTTCTCCTGCCCACACGATGGAGCAGTGTCATTCCCTGGGATGCTCGCTGCCACCAAGGAGAAGCGGGAGCTGCCTGCGGTCCCTGTGCTGACACATCCCAGGCCTGGGAGCATCCCTGGAGCGACACACCGCCCCGAGCATGGAGGTCTGCAGAGTGACAGCGATTTTAGGGCATGGGGGCTTGGCACTGAAAACCCCACACCCATCTTGCGGCAGGGTGTGAGGGTCGTGCATGCTGCAGGAAGACCCCAAAACAGCTCCATGCCGCAGGAATGGGGTGGCCAGCTCCAGCACCAGCATGGGAAGGATCTTGGGGACCAGGCCCTTTGCACCGAGTCCGAGCACCAAACACCGCAGCAGCTTTGGGTCAGCAGCAAAATGGGTTGAAACCATGAGCCATCCTGTCCTGCACGACGCACTGTGGACCTCCAGTGTCGCTGACAGCAGCCTGCCCGGCCACCCCGCCACCCCCTCCCCCCCACCCACCCATGCAGAAGGGCTCACCCTGACGGCGGGGATGGAGCCCAGAAAGCATCGAGAAGGGGCAAAATACGAAGGCTGGAAAAGAGGCCAGCCTGCCTGGCCAGACCGAGCCGCCGGCTCCTCCCCAGCACCGAACAGTAGTCGATTGTCATTTTTTTTTTTTAAAAAAAAGGTAACTCCTATTCGGATCTGCAGGCTGCGGCATTATCATAGTCATACAAACGCCCAACAAAGCATCTATTTAAAATGTACTGAATTTTGATTACAGTCCGTCCCCTCTCGCTCGCCCGCTCGCCGTCTTTCTTTCTCATTCATTACTTACTGTGTTAAGCTCCCTGAAATTCAAATAAAATCCCACCTCCTCCCCCCCCATCCATATGCGTTGGTTGATTCAGCTCCGATGGCTGGGCTTGACGGATGAAGGGCAATAGAAGAGAAGACAAAGCTGTCAAACCTCGCCGGGCTGTGTTGACTTCCCATCGCCCCCGCGGCCGGAGGGGAGCCCGATACATCTGGTTTGGAGTCAGTAGCACAAACAAAAGCAAAAGACAATGGCAGGAAGCACTTGAAAGTTCAAATTCTTGCTTTGGTTTCTCTTGGAACAACAGCACCTACGTAACGCGGCTGGCGGACAATAAAGCGCGGCCAGGGACACGCAAAAAAGCCAGAAGAATGTGCTTGTGCCACCGAACGATCCAATATTTTTGTTTTATTGGAACAAAAATAGAAAAGGAAAAAAAAAAAAGGAAAAAAAAAAGCAAGTCTTTGGAGTTCCTAGATTTCTTGGACGGGGTTTCTGTAGAGAGGAGAGCTGCGAAGCAGCGTGGCCACGGGCCGTACAGAGAGCCTGGCACTGGGGCGACTGCTCTCCAACGGGCTCAGCCCCAGGGGGTTGGGGTTCGGCTGCACCCTCGGCACGTCCCCGCTGCTGGGGCCGTCGCGCGTGGGAGCCCGGGGGCGCAGGGCGGCTTCGCAGGCGCTGGGCTCAGTGCCAGGGGGGTGCAATTTGTATTCACCACCCAGCCCAAATCCCCTGCAAAGGGGCTGCTGAAGGCCCCTGCCTGCTCCGTCCGCCGCAGGGAGAGAGGAGCTTTGTGCAGAAATGCTGCGTTTCCTCGGAAAAACCTGTCCTTGAGGTCGTGGCTGGCCCGGCCCAGCTGCCTGAAGCCCTGGGACGAGGTGAATGGCGAGAAGCCGCAGGGCTGAGCCAAGCCGGGCTGAGCCCAGCCCTGTGGCAATCCAAAGCAGACGTCCAGGTGAGTTTTTTGGGGCATCCCAAGCCCAGGAGACAGGCAGGGGTGAGCTGCACCCGCAGGTGTAACCCCGCAGCGCCTCAGCCCTGGGGAGCACCGTGATGGTGGGAGGTTTGGTGGCACTCGCCAGTGGGTTGGTGTCACGCAGCGCCCAAGTAGGACAAAATCGCACCATGGCAGGAAAGGGGAGCGATGCTCGCCCCGCACACACGTCCCACAGATTTGGCCACAGTCAGCGGCTGCTGCGAGACCCCGGGTGATAAACCCGCAGGACCACCAGCAGTTGCGACTGACGGTTTTGGCATCACCTTTTTTTCCCTGCTTTTTCGTCTTTTCCACGCTGGGCTGCTGCCTGGGCGGGCTGCGTGTCCCCAGGGCACCCTGGGGCAGCCGGCTGTGTCCGTCCCAGGCACCATCCCACGCTGGCGCTGAATGGCACGGGGCTTGGCACACGGGAGCGGAGGTTGGCCAACCTGGAAAGGTCACGCCGAGCCTTTTCTCCAGGTTTCCTCCCCACTGCCATTTGCAGTACACCCCTCCTGGCGTCCCTGGGAACCCACACCCCAGAGCCAAACTGGGCATGGCCCAAATTTCCCGGGGATTTAGGCATTTCCAGAGCTGGCAAAATTATCGATATAGAAAAAGCCTCATCCAAAACCCCACACTGCTGTCAGTGAGGGAGGCTTGCCTGCACCCTGCCTCCAAAGCCCCGGCTGCAGGCAGAGCCCAGCCAGTACAGGCATGGGGCCGCCTCTGCTCTTCCCACTTCCCGGAGCGGCCGGATCCTGCCTGGAAAGCCTCCAAAGGTGCAGGGCTCAGCCCGCTTTTGGGCACCAGCCTGCTCCGAGCCACGCGAGGGGATGGAGATGCCTTTGGGGATGGAGACACCATGCTGACCCTCACTCTGTGCCCCTTCCAGGGGGTGACTGGAGCCACCACCCGTCTGACAGCGGCTTCTATCTAGAGGTGACCCCATCCTCACAGCCCAAGGGCTTGGCGAGGACCAAGCCACCTCAAACCCTTGCTGGGGCCCAGGCTGGAATAAAAAAGCCTGGGAAGGTCTGGAGGGAGCCATGGGGCGCTCAGCTGGCGAGGCTGGGGCTGCAGACCCAAACCACGCACCCCATCGCCATGGTCCACGGGAGCAGTCCCAGGACTGCAGAGCTCCCACCTCACTCCCTTGGGGCAAGCAGCTTTAGGAACATCTCAAACACCACCTGCCCGGTCCAGCACCAGGCTTTGGTTTGAACCATCAGCCCCTCCACCAGCTTCCGAACGCTGGGATGGGGCAAGCCAGGACACCCCCCAGCCCCAACCCCAGGAGCTTCCTCCAGCCCACGGGAAGGGGCTGGCACAGGCTATGTGCTCCAGCAGCCCCCCCAAAATCCACCCCAGCCATCACCCTCTGGGGATGCATTTAACCCCAGAAAAGCCACAGGTTCAGACACCGAAACAGGGACCTGGGGGCCCGGCCAGCCACCCCCGCCGCGGGAGCCACGCAGCTTTGCCCACAGCCACGTGGGAAAGAACAAACGACAAAGCCTCTTTTTTTTTTTTTTTTTTTTTATAAAAAGATCAATGAAAAATTTATTTATAAATTTCGCACTCTGGGGCTACACGTCTATATCATACACTCAGGAATATGCTGTACTGTACAGACTTTATCCAGTTAGAAATGATCATATAGTGACCCACATACAGCTTCAATATAAGCCTAAAAATTCTTAACATTAATTAACATAATTAAAAAAGGTATTCGCATCTAAAGAAAAATCTACAGAAAAACTCCTTTCTGGAGCAATCTGTGCATCAGCTTCAATGTCTGCTTATTTCACTGACATTATCAATATATTCTTCTTACAAAAATAATAATAATAATTAAAAAGATGACTGCCGGAAGGCGACCAGTCATGCACGAAAGAGCCTCCCCCACCTGCCTCTTTTTTTTTTTTTTTTTTTTTTTTACTCCCCGTTTTGGCGTGAAGGGTCAGNTTCTTGTACTCCCCGTTTTGGCGTGAAGGGTCAGCAGCACGATGAGCCAACAAGGGGGGTGGGGGGACCCTCATTTCAATTTGAATCAATCTGCATCCCTTTTACTTCTCAGGATCAAGAGAGACGGGGGGTGTGGGGGTTGCATAGAAAATTGAAACTCTAGGGACTAGGAAGGGCAGCAGCTTTTCAGTAAAATACAAAGGGATGTAAAAATACATCAACTCACAATTTCAGAGCAAACCCCCTTCCCCGACGTACAGTTTCCCAAAATCTCAGCGTGTCTAAAGCTCCAGGAGGCTGGAAAGGAACAATACTTTTCTTAAACAACTCACCCAGCAATTCACACAGGAGATTCACAGTCTTAATAGGTATTTTATAAAAATATAAATATGGGTTACATCATGTTGTCTTTACAACACTGGACAGAGCTCCCTTTAGACTGGGTTTATAACCAAGATTTCTTTTTAAAACTCCATCTAGAACTTGGCTTTACAATACACTTTTTAATATCATGTCATAAATGTTATGACATTTCATTGTGGCAAATCCATTTAGTCAAAAAAAAAAATGTGCAACCATCTGGTAACAACGATAAAACCTCGCTAGAAAAGATCTTGTTCCCACCCCGTAACTATCGCACAGAAGCACCAGTGGAAGTGCTGGACACCCCCTTCCATGCTCACAGAAAGACTTCGGCCAAGCAGTTCCTTGCAAATTACAGCATTAACAGTAGACGCTTTCGACAGGGCTTTTTTTTTTTTTTTTTTTTTTTTTTTTT